>JAJOZX010000662.1:1060000-1085000 GCA_023014485.1 Bathynomus jamesi | reverse complement strand
TTTTTTTTTTATTCAAAACGTTTCGGGAAGTTACTATTCCCTCATCACTTGTATCCACTGCATATGCACCTCCACTCACACACCGAACACGGAAATAATGCCACGGCAGGTTAATGGATTTATTACAGGCCCCAGATTTCGACCTATTTCATAAGGTTTTCGTCTCTCATCATCGCGTCTTCATTCGCAACTGATGAAGACCTTACAGTAGGTCGAAAGATTGCGCCTCTAATAATAAATTAATTACTGTATTTTGACTTTTTTCCTCCACTTCAGTTTCCCGTAAATATTTACGCATCACACTGTACATTGTTAAATAAAGCACGTTTGCCTCATACCACTTACACTGATTGACAGCGTCAGTAGGTCAGTGGGTAACACCGTTTCCCTAAGACCTCACTCAGGTCAAGGGTTTGACTCCCGACGGTGCTGGTTAATAATAATACAGGACTTAGCCGCAATGTGTCACATTTTTCTGGCCTGAGCGCAGCAGCAGTGCCAGTTTCTGGCTCTCTTGACTGATTATTATTATTATTTACGCTGATTATGTTCTGTCTTGAAAGTTCAATGGGACATGTCTGTAATGTAAAATTAATTTTTATCTTATTTTATATTAACTGTGACAGTCCTTGTAATAAACCTTTTTTGTATATATATTTTTAATACCATTATAGTGGTCTATTTTATATACCATGCACAGTATGACTTCAACAATTTTAATAAGTAATAACAAATGTTATTTGATGTCTTATATAATATATATATATATATATATATATATATATATATAATATATATATATATAATATATTATATATATATATACCAACCCGTAAAACAGTCGTAATCGTGGGTTTAAGGAGAAGTAAGATGAAAGTTTCCTATTTTACACAGAATAGCATTCCGCCCACACACCCCATTTCAGGGTATGATTTAGTAGCTTGCAGCAGCATTGTGAATTAAATCAAAGGTCAATGAACTGAAAAGTTTCCGCACAACGTTCATCGAAGCTAAAAGCAACCATGCTCTGTGTTGTCATAGTTCAAAGAATATCGAAATCTGGATCCATTATTTATATTATTCTCGTCAGCTTGTATTGCAAACACTCCCAGGCATTATTCCTCCTGGTGCATGGTTCTTGAGGAGCAGCTGCACCATTAGTTTGTATTATATATATATATATATATGAAATTCTGAAAGTAACAACAGTTCAAAAATGTCCTTATTTTCAAAACTACCACAGAAATGTAGTAGGTCCTCTAATTTTAGTTCTTTAATGAATTGTCAACTCCCTTAGCTCAGTGGGTAACACCGTCTTCCTATAAACGAAACAGTGAGGTCGGGGATTTGACTCCGGATGGCACTGGTAATAATAATGGTGGAGTTAGCGCAATGGGCAGCATTAGTTGTTCTCAGCACTGTACCAGTTTTTATCCCTACTCACTGATTATTATTATTAGTAGTAGTAATGGGTTTGAGCTTATCTATCACTACTGGGGCTGAAATAACTCAATAGTTTCTAGAGTGTAGTTGACGTAAACAAAAGAAGTGTGTTTTTAGTATGGTTCATGAGAAAACATTGATTATATATATATACACCTTACCTTATAAAGGTTCCGCGCGATGATTCCTCATTTCGCGAAGGTCAAGCTTGTCGCCCCTCCTCTCAACTCTAATTTAGCCCGTACAGGAATCGAACCTGCGACCTCTGCGTTGTTTCACATAGAAGCAGTTTTGCAGCACTCTACCACTGAGCTAACGAGCACTTATAACATATATATATATATATATATATGAAAATTATTTCACAAAAGTAACACGTGAAAAATATTTATGATGAATAAAACCACGAAGGAAAAGAAACACAGAATGGTGCTCAAGCGGATGTCATTAGACGAAAGCGCTTGAGCACCATTCTGTGTTTTTTTCCTTCGTGGTTTTATTCATCATATATATATATATATATATATATATATATAAGGATTTATCTGTCAAATACTAGACTGGAGTATATAATATATCGAGTTTGATCAGTGTCATATGTTCTGTACATACAGAAAGAAGCATAGAGTTTCGTTTTGCTATAGTTACTAAAGAGAGTATATACAGTATACAAAGAGTATATAAAACTTCTTGTTGGAATTATTACAGTAACTATATGATTGTTTTATTTATTTATTTATATATCAGTGGTGGCGAACCTATGGCACGCGATCAAATTTGTCTGGTATGCCTAAGCATAGAAATTGTTCTCCAAAAAATGAGTATAAAATAATAGACTTAATGTTTATAATATGGTGTAATATATATAAATTTTGGTGGCCACGCGAATTTTTTTATGGTTTACATGGTTTTTTTGGCACGCGACTATAAAAAGGTTCGCCACCCTTGATATATATCTATCTCGCTTTAGAATTTGAAATTATTTTTAAAAATTATTTTCCAAAATTTTTTTGAGTTAGGGATTAAAATATGATCACTTTTTCATTAATACAAAAATATTTTAGATGAATATACCATAATCCCGCCTATAAACACAGTAGGTGGCAGCTGAGTAATTTAAACGGCATTTAAGGATTTTTTAAACCAGCTTTTCCGAGTTGTTATAAATTAGATGTCCTCACTATAAAGAAGCCAGCATATTCGGCCACTGCAGAAACAGTGGGTCTGCAGGCCTGCAGCACTCTAAAAAATTACACGAATATCGCCTTGATATAGTTTTTCATATTCGTGAAATATAGCATTTTACGATGAAGGATTCTCAAGATATCTGAAGTCTGTCCGTACAATATTCAACAAATATCTGATTTCTGAAAAAAATTTACAATCCGCAATATTTCCCGATTATAATCCTTTGAGCATTCCTTTCTAGTTCTGCAGTGAATCATGATTCATATAAATCAAAAACTATGCAAAAGAACATAAAAATTTTGTTCTCTTTCTGTTGAGTCATCAGCGTGGACGAGTGGGTAATGTCATGGACCACAAAAAATGACAGTTTCAGAGACGGAACTTCGATTCCTGCCCAAATAAGACTGGAACTCTGCTATATTATGTTATAATATATTTAGTGTTTAATCCTAATTATTTGTTAATATGTTCTTGCAGGTTAACATAGAATTAAACAAAGTAAATGAAGGTTTAGTGAAAGGGAACTTAATTGGCATTTTTTCCAATAGAAGGCGCCTCACGTTCAAATATTGTGGCTTGGCGTCAATTGACTAGTTTTAAAGCTGTAAACCCATAAAAATCTCACTAATTATTCTACCGTAGAAGATCTAGAAGCATCTTAATCACCCAGAACGCAAGTCCGGATAAAGAATGATTCGATTAATTATCAACACGCAGTTCACTACTAGTTAGGTCAGACTTGTTTCCGTATGCGTTATTTTTTTTTGGCGAATGAAAGTATCCGTATCTCAAGTTTTCCTGAGATTTGGTGTAAAAATCTCATTTATTTTAATGCTGAAAAGGGGATACTGAATTCACGAATATAAATTCAATTTTTACTCGTCAAATGTTTAAGATTACACTCTTAAAATTTTCAGCAATCGAACCCGATTGAATTCGGTGTCTCTTTTCACGATTAAATAATATAGATGAAATATTCTGAAAAGATCTGAAATACGAAACCAGTCACATTAATCGTGACACAAATACTTTTACTTACTAGAAAATATAACGCGTATGCAAATCTGTCTCAGCTAGCTAGTACATATTACCCTAAACTCAACTCTTTCTAAATCGGGATTTGTTTTGGGCGATTAAGATCCTTCTGGGTCTTCCGTGATAGAATGTTCTTTAATCATTTTTACAGGTTTTCAACTCGAAAATTAGTCAATTGACGCCAAAAAATATATTTGAACATGAGGCACCATTTAGTAGCCAAAGTGCTAATTAAATTTCCACTTAGTACATCTTCATTTACAATATTTATTATTAGTGCTATTAGTAGATAATTACGACTTAGCACAAAATATAACACGAATTTCGGCCTAATCTGGCTGGGATTCGAACCTCCGTCCCTAAAGTTATCATTTTTGTGAGTCATGATCTATATTCACTCTTCCACGCTGTCGACTGAAAGGAGGAGAAACAAAATTTTATATACTCTTTCGTATTGTTTTTAAATTTACATTATTCGGGGTTTACTGCAGAAATATAAAGGGATGCCAGACAGACAACTAAAAATATAATCGGGAAATATCGCGAATTTTCTAGAGAAACTAGATATTTGTCGAATATGGCGCGAATAAGCTTCAAACATCTAACTCGAGCATGAAAAACAAGATTTCAGTGTGAAATTCGATATTTCACGAGTATAAAAAACATATAAAGGTTATTTCCGTGAAATGGCTAAATGTAAAGGCTAGACACTCCAAAATTTATTTATTATGATTATATATATATACATTATAACTGCAAACACGCAGTATAATTAACGTAAAGAACGACGCTTTGTATAGGAGAATTATCCGCGCAAGATGAGAGCGAAAGAACGAAACAAATGAAAAAATGAGGTACCCACCCGGGAATCGAACCCGGGATCTTCCGAATGCCGGTCAGATATGATAACCACTACACCACAGGCCTCACCCAAACAAATGTCGTAATCTCTCTACATACGCGCAGAAACCAATGCCCCAAAGGGGCACCTCCCGCATGCCGTAACATTATATACATTATAACTGCAAACACGCAGTATAATTAACGTAAAGAACGACGCTTTGTATAGGAGAATTAGCCGCGCAAGATGAGAGCGAAAGAACGAAACAAATGAAAAAATTAGGTACCCACCCGGGAATCGAATCCGGGATCTTCCGATTGCCGGTCAGATATGATAACCACTACACCACAGGCCTCACCCAAACAAATGTCGTAATCCCTCTACATACGCGCAGAAACCAATGCCCCAAAGGGGCACCTTCCGCATGCCGTAACATTATATACATTATAACTGCAAACACGCAGTATAATTAACGTAAAGAACGACGCTTTGTATAGGAGAATTAGCCGCGCAAGATGAGAGCGAAAGAACGAAACAAATGAAAAAATGAGGTACCCACAAGGGAATCGAACCCGGGATCTTCTGATTGCCGGTCAGATATGATAACCACTACACCACAGGCCTCACCCAAACAAATTACGACATTTGTTTGGTGAGGCCTGTGGTGTAGTGGTTATCATATCTGACCGGCAATCGGAAGATCCCGGGTTCGATTCCCGGGTGGGTACCTCATTTTTCATTTGTTTCGTTCTTTCGCTCTCATCTTGCGCGGGTAATTCTCCTATACAAAGCGTCGTTCTTTACGTTGATATATATATATATATATATATTACGTCATTGCTGAAGCATAACAAAAGTACTGTTAAAGTAAATGATGGTTCTTACGTTCACTTAATTGTTTTGATGGCACTACTAGCCCACCTTCATATATAACATATAGTTATAATGACTTCAAAAAAATCAGATTAAGGCGAGGTGATAATACAGTGTTACTTTTACTTTACATTTCCAATATCATTTGCGAACAAAATTTGTTGAAGGAGAGAGTTGCTCTCCATTTTTATCATATTACAGAGTGATTTTTTTTTATTCGAGAATCATAATAAATAGCTATATCTAAAGACATACATCAGATAGAAACTTAAAAATCGTGTGTGTATTGGCGTCAGCATATGTATTACGCATGCGTATAACATCACCTGATTGCTGTCCCGTTAGTATCGTGTTGAGTGTGGAAGAACGTGTTTTTATCGTTGAGCGATACAGTATGTGCGAGTCATTTAAATCGTGTAGGGTTAAATTTCAGCGTCGTTTTGGAGGCCGAAATAAGTCAGTGATATGGAAGTTGGTAAGGCAATTCAGATAAAAAACGGGCAGCGATGTTATACGCATGCATACAACATATGCTAATGTCGATATACACACAATTTTAAAATTTCTATCTAATGTATGTCTTGGGACAGTCCTATATCTATTTTTCATGGTTCTTGAATAAAAAATCACCCTGTGTATTGTACAGCGAAAATTTTCATTTACTCATTTTCTACAATAAACATTAAATATATATAATATATATATATATATATATATATATATATATATATATATATATATACTTTCTTTCCTACACACTGTATACTATAAAAATGTTTACATTCAAGATATGACATACATAAATGTATACATACCCTCATGAAATTCTACATGATGAAAGTTAATGCTGTGTTTCATATACGTACAGAGGGTTGACAAAAGTAAATAGACACCTTTGTGTTTTCCAAAATATTTTTATTTTATTATAAATACCAATAAATGATAACAAATTTATTGAATCGATGAATGCAAAGGGGAAACGAACACGATTTCAACTATTTTGAGTCAATTAATTTGTCGTTATTTGTTGACTTTTATCATATAATCGAATCAAAAATATTTTGGGAAAAAAAATAAAGGGTGTCTATTTACTTTTGTCCACTCTCTGTATGCATTAATACTTCATGGAGGTCAGTATTGAAAAAACTATATGCAATATCAATTCGAGTGCCATAGAGAAATTAGATAATGCACGGCACTACTATAAAGATGCCTGCATGTTATGTTTAATGAATTGGATTAAAAATGCATCAGAAAATATGACTGAGAAAGATTGTACATTCGATTACCTTCGGTCAATTCTTTTACAAAAAAAAAAAAAAATCAATCTTAATCAATCAACCTTGAGTTTTTGTATGGCACCGACCCAAAAGTTGTATACTTTTAGAAAAAAAAATTTTAGTCTTACCTTTAAATTCACTGTTATGTATATATAATATATACAGGGTCTGTCAAAAAAAACTAAGCCAAATTCAAACCTTTATTAAAACAAAACCATTTATCTAATTAAGTTGAATGTTTTACACAATAAAGTATAGGTAATCACCTATTATCGTTTAAATGTTTAGGACGATATCTTCAGAATTGTTAATTTTATTAATAATTAACTAAAAAGTGAGATTCTCCTACTTAACATGAAAACAAAATTTTTTACGATATACTGTAGATAATTTTTAGTTTAATAAAATTAAAAGAACTGTTCAATATGATTCCCTTACATTTCTATCACTTTTTTTAATCTTGGTCTGAATTCGTCTATTGCTCGATTTATTTGCTCTTGGGGGAGCTCTGCCCATTTTGCGATAATCAACTCACGCAAATGATTGACATCCCTTATTCTGTTCCTATACACTCTCTCTGCCAAGTTTTCCCATATTCCGTAGTCTACAGGGTTTAGGTCAGGGCTGTTAGGTGGCCAATTATTCGGTTCCAGAAATTCAGGCACATTCTTTTTCAAATATTCGATGGTTGTTTGGGCAGTATGTGATGTTGCACCATCTTGTTGAAAAATAAAGTAACCTTGACTAGCCAAGTTTCTCATTTCTGGAAGCATTTTCTCAAGCAGGGTATTTGAATAATATTGAGCATTAATTTTCACTCCTGGCTCAATAAAAAATATTGAAGTTTTTCCCAACTTGGACACTCCAACAGAAACCATGACGCTAGAAGAAAAGTGACTCCTTGTTGCGTACAGTCTTTCATCTTGGATTTCATTTTTCTTCGCAACATCAGAATAAACCCGGTCATTCTGTGAGTTTCGTGGTGGCTCTACCGTAAAACGTTTTTCATACGTAAAAAATGTCTTGGAAAGTTTATCTTCAGTTATTATACGTAAAATACATTTGGATTTCTCAACTCTTTTCTGACAGTTTACTTCTGACAATCTTTGTCCATGCACTCTTTTAAATGGTTTAAATTGCAGATCAGATTTAATAATCCTTCTTACGCTTGATTCTGATATTTCTAGTTCTTTTGATATTTGAGCAGGTGTCATGTGGCTACCAGGTCGATCCTCTTGACTAAGGATACGTTCCTCCACTTTCTGAATATTTTCATCTACTCTAACTGATTTTGGTCGCCCACTACCAACCTTCCTTTCAATGCTTCCTGTTTCATCGATAGTTCTCAATAAGTAATCTGAACCTGATCTAGTCCATCCTTTATAATCGAATTCAGAAAGTAATTTCCTTGCACTATAACCTTTTTCAACTCTATAATGCTTTATAATTATTTTATCTTCATGTGAGAATGGCATATTTAGAGGTATTCACGAAAAATTTTAAATCTAAACAAATTCTGAAAAAGAGAAAAAAGAAGATATTACATAATGAGAAAAAACTGAAATTTTCGCAATCTGTAGAAATAACCGCATAACTCCTAAAATATTTAAAATAAAGTTAAAAAATTATCACAGATTATTTATGAGCCTTTTATTTATTTAGTGTAAAAAAATTTGAAATCTCTGTCAAATTGTGCATTTTATAGAGATTTCAAATTGGCTTAGTTTTTTTTGACAGACCCTGTATATATAAACCCTCCATCCCCCAATATAATGATCTGCTGAGCTGAGACTAACTTCCCATTTATAAAATACAAAAAGGTGGATATATATATATATATATATATATATATATATATATATATATATATATATACAGGGTGGGCCGTAAGTTTCCATACATAGGAAAAATAAACATTTTTTTATGGACAACCATTTTTATTTATATAATATGCTCTACATGGTTGCCATTGTTTTGAAAACACATTTCAATACGTGTTCCCCACTGTTGATGAACACGCATTAGCACAGTTGACGTTATGCTTGTAATGGCGTTGGTGATACGTTCCTTTAGATGATTTATGTCTCGTATCTTTTCCTGATACACCATGGCCTTCAAGTGCCCCCAAAGATAGAAATCAAGGGGGGTGAGATCTGGGGATCTGGGAGGCCACTCCACAGGACCACGCCGACCAATCCAAGCATCCGGAAACTGCTGATCCAAATACCGACGCACGTGAAGACCATAATGAGGTGGAGCTCCATCTTGCTGGAAGTAAACTGGGAAGTTACCTTCCTCGTTTAGCAGGGATGGGAAAATCTCTTCTTGCAACATGTTAAGATACCTTTCGGCATTAAGATTTCCACTGACAAAAATTGGTCCAATAATTCTGTCACCCCATATCCCGGCCCACACCATCACTTTACCGGCACCTTGCATCTTCGTCGGACTCAGCCAGTTAGGATTAGCATTACTCCAATAACGTATGTTTTGCCGATTAACCTCTCCATTGACGTAAAAATTTGCTTCATCAGTAAACAAGATCTTACGTCAAACGCATATTCTTAGGGTATCTGAAACATAAAAACAAACGTTTAATTTTTCCTATGTATGGAAACTTACGGCCCACCCTGTATATATATATATATATATATATATACAGGACAAGGGGGGCATAAGAGAAGACCAGGAGCAAGCAAAAAAGTTGATGGTTCTCACAAATGAGTTTATGCTGACACAGGAGATAACAGAAAATACCAGAAAAAATAACTCCCTAGATCTGGTATTCACGAATAACACGAACTTGATTGTTGATATAAAAATAACCTCAACCATTATCTCGAGATATCAACAAATATGACAACATTAAAAGACAATACACATATTGAGCAAAGAAGCAAATTTGGGCTTTAACTTAAACTCCAAGGCTATAAATTGGGAAGCAATCAGATCGCACATGACCCAAATAGAGTGAACAGTCTTAGAGAATAAAACAACTGAAGAAATGCTAACAACCTTGGAAGAAAAGACGCTGAGAATTTTAGAAAAATATGCTCAGAAATCACAGCCAAAAGGAAAGATTTGCTGGCTAGAAAGGCAAAAGAGAAGAATATTTCGCAAAAGAAAGAGAGTGGAGGCGAAGTTAGCTAACTGCAGAGATAATGCCAGGAAAGTAATACAAGAAAAACTGGAGGGTATCGATAGGGGAATACAAACCCTGATTAAGGACCATACAGAGAGGGAAGAGGAAAAGGCGGTAGAAGCAATAAAGGAAAATCCAAAATACTTCTATAGCTATGCGAAAAGGAAAACAAAAACCTGCGCCGCTATTGGGCCCTTAAGGAAGAGAAATAATAAACTAACCGATCTAAAAGAAATATCTGAAACATTGAGAGTCCAGTATGAATCAGGTTTCAGTACCCCAAAAAGTGACAAAGCGGTACCTGACATAGATGAATTCTTTGAAGAGAAATTGCAAGATTTTACCCCAGAAGTTGTAGCGACAGCTATAGGACAAATGAAACCACATTCAGCTGCAGGTCCGGACAATTGGAATGCATTAGTGATTAAAAACTGTAAAAATGAAATAGCTACACCTTTATACTGGATATGGAGAAGATCCCTAGACACTGGGGAAATACCGAGCATCTTGAAAAGAGCAAACATTGTCCCTATATATGTATATAAAGGAGGGGACAGATCTCAAACAAAGAACTATAGACCAGTGTCATTGACGTCTTACCTCACCAAAGTATTTGAAAGAATAGTTAGAGAGAAAATTTACGATTTCTTGGAGACACTGGAAAGATTCAACGA
Source organism: Bathynomus jamesi (assembly GCA_023014485.1). Lineage (NCBI taxonomy): Eukaryota > Metazoa > Arthropoda > Malacostraca > Isopoda > Cirolanidae > Bathynomus > Bathynomus jamesi. Next base: position 1,074,524 of record JAJOZX010000662.1, on the reverse strand, counting down.
AAATCAGCACGAATTCCGATCAGGTAGATCATGCCTATCACAACTAAAGAGCACTATAACAGTATCCTAGATACACTGGAAGGCAATGACAACTAATATCATATACACGGATTTTGTTAAAGCTTTCGACAAATGTGATCATGGTATAATAGCACATAAAGTGAAATATATGGGAATAACAGGCAAAGTGGTAAAATGGATCTACAACTTCCTCAGAGAACGTCTCCAGGTCGTCAAAATTCAAGGTGTATATCATCATCAGAATCGGAAGTACGCAGCTCAGTACCACAAGGTACAGTATTGGCCTCACTCCTGTTCATTATCATGCTAACAGACATAGACAGCGGGTTAAACAGGAACAGTATAGTAACATCCTTTGCAGACGATACAAAGCTCAGCAGAAAAATCAGAGATGTAAATGAAGTGGAGGCCTTGTAGACGAACACGAACAAAATATACAAATGGTCAGAAGACAACAACATGACATTTAACACCGAGGAATTTCAGTTCTTGAGATATGGTAGAAATGGGGAACTTAAACAGGCTGCATATTATGCTCCAAATAGAGAGGAAATTCAGAGAAGCACGAAAGAGATCGATCCAGGGGTAATAATGACCGCTGATGCGAAATTCGAAACACAAAATCAAATAGCTATAAATAAAGCAAAAAGAGTCGCGGGCCAGGTATTAAGAACGTTCAAAAGAAGGGACAGGACAGTAATGATTCCCCTCCTAAAAACACTGATTATACCAAAACTTGAAAACTGCTCATTCTTTACATCCCCTTATAAAAAGGAAGACACTAATAGACTAGAAGAAACTCAGACACATTTCACAGCAAAGATTGATGGTTGCAAAGAGCACAACTACTGGGAAAGACTACGTATACACCATATATACATATGGAAAATTATCGAAAAACTGGTACCAAACCTCAAACTAAACCCAATTACCATTCAAACAACATTGGAAAATCCGAGCGAAATCCGACATTAAGCTGAAAGCTAAGAATGCATGTAATAATAAGTATAATGCCTATTTACATATCTATAATGATAATAAATATAACCTAACCTATCTAACATAACCTAAACAGTGGAAGTGACCATTGTAACTAATGCTATATGCATTCCTAGCTTCCAGCTTATTGCCTAGGCATTATCTTAATGCCTGATTTCGTTTATTGCCGCTAACATGACAATAAGCACTATTGGGCAATCCACTATGGATTTAATTTTCCCAGGAGAGTCCCTTGTTCCATGCATGGTTTGTCTGTAGCATAAAAGGTTCTCAAGGGATCATTCTGAGTTGTAGCATATATATAAATTTTATATATATATATATATATATATATATATATATATATATATATATATATATATATATATATATATATATATATACATATATATATATATATATATATATATATATACACACACTGGGTGATCCAGATAAATGGGACCCATAAAAAAAAGCCAAATATTCTTAATATTTAATTCCTTTCATAAAAACTATATATCATTCGAAAGAGTAGAGTTACAAGTTTATTATGAAATATTTATTTTTTAAAATGACTCCTTTCAAATGTGCTCCATTAGTTGCCAAGCATTCCAGTGTTCTCGCTTGTAAGTTCTGCATCACTTTTGCAAGAGTGTGTGGTGGTATGGCCTGTATCTCATTTGTGATGGCGGCCTTCAATTCTTGCAAGGTCGTTGGGTTATTTCTGTAGACCCTACTCTTTAAATATCCCCAGAGATAATAATCTAAGGGAGAAAAATCCGGAGACCTTGCGTGCCATTCAACGTCTCCAAATCTTGAGATTAACTCGCCTGGAAACGTTTGACGCAAAACTGCCATGCAGTTCCTCGTGGTATGGCAGGTAGCTCCGTCTTGTTGGAACCAGTGGTTTTCTAGACAAAGATCTCTTAATTTAGGAATAAGGAAATCGGTCAACATTTTTTCGTAGCGATCACCATTTACAGTGACCGTGTTTCCGGTGGAATCCTCGAAAAAGTACGGCCCTATGATCTGAGATGCAGTAAGACCACACCAAACAGTTACACGCTGACTATGCAACGGGACTTCGGTAATATCCAATGGATTTTCTGTTGCCCAGAAACGACAATTTTGTTTGTTTACAGTTCCATTTAAGTGAAAATGGGCTTCGTCTGACATAATCAAAGTTGCTAGAAAATTTGTGGTGTCATTTACCTTCTGTTGGATCCATTGACAGAATTGTCGTCTTCGTGCGAAATCTCCATCGTTTAGTTGTTGCACTGTTTGAATTTTATATGGAAAGAGCATTAAATTTTGCTTGAATATACGGTGTGTTGTTGTTCCATATCCAACTCCTAACAGCTGAGAAGCACGTCTGATGCTTATGTTAGGATTATCCTGTACAATTTCATGAGTTCTGTTAATGATCTCGTCTATCCTTGCTGTGCGCACTCTTCCAGTTGGTTTTCTTTTTCCAATGCTGCCAGTTAGGGAAAAATTTCTGACACACCGACGGATTACTTTCTTAGAAGGTGATTTTGAAATCTGAAAATTTGTCTTGAAAGATCTTTGAGCTGAAACTACACTTCTTCCATGCTCATAATATTGCTCAGTTATGAAACGCAGCTGTTCCACAGTCCATGCAGTCATCTTGAAGGGTTAGTTTTAACTAACACTTTTATTTTGTTTTGTATCTTATCTTGTCTTGTATTGTCAAAACCTATACAATCCTGTACAAACTTGTAACTATCCTCTTTCGAATGATGCGTATGATTTTATAAAAGGACTTATACTTTAAGAATTACAGGGGTTTCTTTTGGGTCCCATTTCTCTGGATCACCCTTTATATATATATATATATATATATATATATATATATATGAGCACTACCTTGCACTAAAATACCAATATATGAAGAAAACGATTGGAGCTATTGAAGAATAGGGACCCCAGCAGCCTTCTTTAGTTAGGCTTATAAGGCTAACTAACGAAAATATCACGACCTAACCTAACCAATCGTTAGGTTAACTGTACGCCCTTCACGATTGGTTAGGTTAGGTCATGATATTTTCGTTAGTTAACCTTATAAAGCTAACTAAAGAAGGCTGGGGTCCCTATTCTTCAATAGCTCCAAACGATTTTATATTATTTTCATGTTATTCTCACCGGGTGTATATACACTGCCTTTATACAGTGGCGCTCATAAGTATTCGTACAAAGAGATACATTCGTCCTTATCTTTTGTACCATGCATAGAATAGTTATGAAAAGTTTACCGTTCGTTTGAAAAAATTTAACAAATAAAAAAATTAGTTTAACTCCAACATATAATGTGAAACATCAAAGAATTTGAGGAAAATAAAAAAAAAGGATAAAATGCAAAAGTTTTCACTTAAAAAAATGATTTATAAATATCCAATTTGTTAATCACGTTATTAAGTTTGGATGGAATAATAAGTAAAACGCTTTGTACGTTATCTGAAAAATCTCGTGGGTAAGAGGTTCGACTCCGATTAAAGTGGAATGTTTTCATGCCTGTTATCTGTATATATATTATGCATAAATGAATATATGGTAATTAAGCTACCCGGTTAGGTTAGTGAAAAAATTCTGAACTTGAAAGAATCAGAAAAATAAATTAAACATTTTGGTAATTTTGAAAATTGAAATAATTTATGCTTAATTTAAACAAATCTTTGTTTAAAACCTACATACGCAGATTTTGCTCAATCAAATATTTATTAAATATAAACAAAATTGGATCAAGTAAAGATAAGCACCCCCAGCCTTCTTTAATTAGCCTTATAAGGCTAACTAACGAAAATATCACGACCTAACCTAACCAATCGTCAAGGGCGTACAATTGACTTAACGATTGGTTAGGTTAGGTCGTGATATTTTCGTTAGTTAGCCTTATAAGGCTAATTAAAGAAGGCTGGGGGTGCTTATCTTTACTTGATCCACAAAATTTGGTTTATTCCAGTAAATTATTATCAATTGGTTTTGTAACATGAAACAAAAATTGGTGTTTCTAATATATAGGGTGAGTCAAAAGTAGCGCCCGATTTCTGTTTTTTCGGCTGTCAGATTCTTTCTGGGAAGTCATGAAAATTGCAAGTAAAACAGCTTGGTACAGTTCCGTAATAATTTTCCCCCGAATAAATGGTTAGATAAACATGTCATTCATTTATTTCTACCTTCTTGTACACTGTAATACAAATGGCAAACAAACAATCAACTGTCAGAAATCGGGCGCTACTTTTGACTCACCCTAAATATGAGACAAAAATTTTTACTTTATTGGTACATTTGATGGAACTTCTGTAAACGGTTTACGACGACACGAGTAAAAACTACTACGCATTTCTCTTCAATTAACCTTCGTTGACTCATAGAATTACAATTAAACGAAACTACCCCACGACCGGTGCCAGTTGTACTTAATTACTTCGTTGCTGACTTCCATTAGAATGGTTATCCGCATATTCCTGAGACACCCTGCATGGAGGCAGCCAATTGCGCCAAGTCCCTCTGCATGCAACGGATAAACTCAATTGTGACACGGGTTTGAAATGGGGCTTCAGTAAGAGTGGAGATGGTTTACATTTAATAGAAATCAGCCCAGATACTAAATTTCAATGTGTCCTTTCCATCGGTTATAAGCAAAGCGATTCAGTTCACACAAATCAAACTGGAAAAACTCTAGTTTAGATTAAAATAACATAATTATGTGGGCAGAACCGCGAATAATTCTAATGCATCGTTTAATCATATATATAATATATATATATACACAGTCATAGTATTAAGTGGGGAGGTTCTAAAATTCTAAAATGTGCATTTACATGCTTCGTAAATAGCTTTACGAGCGGTTCGGTAAACTACATTATTAATATATCTTTTCCCTTAATTATTACTTGTTAACCTCTTGCTAATCCCTCTTATGTTTTTGGTCTGCGCTATATATATATATATGGATCACCTGAAGATCAGGGCTCCCAACCTTCTTTAGTTAGCTTTATAAGGCTAACTAACGAAAATATAACGACCTAACCTAACCAATCGTCAAGGGCGTACAGTTGACTTAACCCTTTGACGACCAGTATACGTTTCTTTGAACTTAAAAGTTTAAGTTTTATTGTTATTTACAATTAGATATTAGTAACTATAGTCACTTAAATGACCCATTTTTGGGTTAATTTTCCGACAACTAAACGATACCTGTATAAACATGTAGATGTATTTGTAGAAACGTTGCATCATTGTACAATTTATATTATTATTTCCGTTGGGACAAATATGTCCCAATATTATTGTCCCATGGTCCTCAAAGGGTTAACGATTGGTTTGATTAGGTCGTCATATTTTCGTTAGTTAGCCTTATAAGGCTAACTAAAGAAGGCTGGGGGCCCTGATCTTCAGGTGATCCATATATATATATATATATATATATATATATATATATATATATATATATATATATATATATATGCTACCTCTTACGCTCTTTCTTCATTACTTGATGAGGTGTTTAATACACAAAAAACTTGGAAATGCTTTTTGGAGCAAGTGTAGTTTATATCCCCGTGACGCAAAAGGGGACAAACTACACTAGGTCAAAGTTGGGGAACGTAAACTACACTAGGATCTTTAGGAGACATTTTTTAAATGAATCCATCAAATAAAACCGTTAAAACTAACGAAAATATTGCGACTTAACCTAACCAATCGTCAATATATATATATATATATATATATATATATATATATATATATATATATATATATATATATATATATATATATATATATTTATATATATATACACTGTGTATATACATAAATTGACGATTGGTTAGGTTAAGTCGTGATATTTTCGTTAGTTTTAACGATTTATTTAATTAGGTATACGCGGACAAAGTTAGAGAATGCAAGCTACACTAGGATACTGTAGGGAACGTAAACTACACTAGGATAATGTAGGGAAACGTAAACTACACTAGGCACCACAGGGGACGTAAACTACACTTGTTCCTGCTTTTTACTTTTCCCTCTGGGCGTACATCATTTATTATTTTCGCGTATTTAATTGTTAAATCCATATATATATATATATATATATATATATATATATATATTGTATATACTTACTTTAAGCAATAAAGAGCCTTAAAAAATGAAGAATATAAGAAGTGAAATATATTCTCCGCCTCAATTGGTGAATGAATATTTTAAATTTATAAAAAGTACAGAGAAAATTCAATTTTTGAGCTGCCACTAAAAGATGAATCACTTCATTTCTTACTGTATATAATGCAAGACATTTTTTATATATACAGGGTGGCCCAAAAAAATGCCACCAATTTTCAGAAGTGATATCTCAATAACCATTGCAGTTAGGGATTTTAAAAAACAACCAAATGAAAGATAATTCTTTTCTCTTTAAATACTTATTCAATAGCACGATGGTTATAAACCCATGTAATGCCAGAAATTGGCTTATAAGAAAAATATACAAAAAAAAGTTGCGCATTTATATTTATTCCTTTTATTTTTTTCTAATTAATTATCTTCTAATTTACGGTCTTTAAACGAAGTTCTGTGGTTTTAAGTTAAACCTAATTTTCAATAAATGGCTCAATCCATTATAGTCAACCACAGCCTGTAATCTCGCCCTCCATTTTGAAATTGCCTTTGAGATCGTCACTTGTGAGAGATTTTCCCATGCAGCCTGAATTCGTTCACGAAGATGGTTCACATCACGGATTTTCTGACCATGGTAGACTTCTCTCTCTAAGGCAGACCACACAAAGTAGTCAATGGGGTTTAGATCTGGGCTGCATGGTGGCCAATTATTTGGTTCGATAAAACCAGGACAATTATTATTGAGAAATGTTATTGTTTCCTTGGCTGTATGAGATGGGGCTCCATCTTGCATGAACACAAAATCAGTGCTCGTCTCCTTGATCTCTGACAACATTGGAGACAAAATGTCATTACAGTAGTAAATTGAGTTAATTTTAACGCCTCGCTGAATAAAAATGATGGATGTTTTGCTCTCAGATGACGCTGCAAGGGAAACCATTATCGAATCTGAAAAGTGTTTTTTTTCACGCAAAAGTCGTTTTGGGTCAACATGAGTTTTTGTCGCCACTGCTGCACGAACCCGATCATTTTGGGTATTTCGTGTTGTTTCGACCGTAAATCGTTTCTCATCAGAAAACCAAATTTTTTTCACAGACTCATTTGACCAAAATCTTCGCAATAGATTTTTACATCGATAGAAACGTCTTTCTTTCACAGGCTCCGATAAAGCAGTAACCTTCACCCTCTTAAATGTTTTCAACCCAAGATCTTTTCGAATTATTCGCTGTACTGATGAACGTGAAATCCCGGTTTCTTTCGCAACTTCACGTTCACTTTTACTTGTTCCCGGTTGTTCCTCTTGACTTAAAACCATTTCATTTACTTTTTCAATGTTTTCTGGCGTTCTAATACTTTTTGGTCGACCACTTCCCGGACGCCGTTGACTGCTGCCGGTTTCTTTAAGTTTTTGTAAAAAATGTGCCACAGTTCTTTTTTTCCAATTTCTATTTGGAAATTCGTAAAGGATTCTGTTTAATGAATATCCCTTTTCTTCACGTAGTGCTTGTATAATGTTCTTATCAGATTCTCTCAATCCCATCTTGAGGGGTCTGGAATAGAAAAATTTCATTTAAAATTAGGATCAAGGAATAAATATAAATGCGCAACTTTTTTTGTATATTTATTTTGGAAGCCAATTTTGGGCATTATATGGGCTTATAACCATCAAGCCATGGAAAAGAGTATTTAAAGAGAAAAGAATTATCTTTCATTTGGTTGTTTTTTTAAGTCCCTAGCTGCAATGGTTATTGAGATATCACTTCTCAAAATTGGTGCCATTTTTTTGGGGCCACCCTGTATATATATATATACACACATATATATATATATATATGGAATATCATGCATGATCACTCACGATTTTGAAGTACAGAGAGGATTAGCACTTAAAACACCTCTGGTCATTAAACCGTTGTGTTCCCTCTGGTGTTGCAATATGCACCAGGTTATTTTAGCTTTTACTTTGTCGTAATATAGTGGTAGTGTCTGCGGCCTCTTCTCAGGAAGTCCTGGTTTCGAATCGTGGTGGAGTAAATTTTTGTATACTGTCTATTTGCAAATAGATGTATTTTGGGTTTTTCTTGATTATTTCTACAGCCTATTCTTCTTTCTCTGAATGTTTCTCGATTAGTGCGTGGATGTTACGTTCAATAATCTTCAATGTTTTAATGATAACTTTTTCTGGAATTGTTTTTGTGGTTATTTAGCTTAGCAGCTACTCTCTTTCCCTTGCGGAACATTGTCCTTTTGTCTCTCGAAATTATTCCTATTTCTCTTTGCTGTTCTTCGAAACATATATATATATATATATATATATATCAGGGGCGACGCCAAGCTTTTGTGGATACTCTGGCTCAAACCTTTCAAGCATATATACGGTATATATTTATACACATTGTATAATTTGATACTTGTTTCACTGTGATATGTATTATGTATGATAATTAGAATATTTTTAACTGGCATAAATTTAGGAAATAAAACATCGCCTTACCTTATTCATTTATACATGAACTCCAATGTGCTTGGTTTTAATGCAAATTTTTCAATTACTTTGTCGTGTAACATTTTATTCTTCTCTAGCGATATTACAATTTCTTTCTCTATGGCAATTCTTGCTAAACTAGACAGCCTTTCCTCTGACATGATATTCCGTAGGTACGTCTTTATTCTGTTAAGCGTTGAAAAACTTCTTTCAGTTGACACACTGGTTACAGGGATTGTCAAAGGAGCCGAATTAATTTGATCGTTTCAGGTAAGGCTGTTGTAAATCCAAGGTCAAGACAAAGCTTTAAAATTTCTTTTGTAAGTTTTCACTGACAAAAATCGGAGTCCTGATAGATGTATTTTAATTTTGACGTTAGAGCTTTTACGTCAAATAGATTACCGTACTTACTGTATATTCAAGCGCTTCTATTAAGTTTTGGGGGAAATTTTCTTTATATACTGCAAACATTAATGAATTCAACAGCTCAAAAATGAGAATTCCTGAATGCATTCAAATCGTTCCTTCAAGGCTGTTACAGAGGTATTCAGAATACTAAAGTAAATTTCTTTAAAGTGTGTCACCTTTCCTCTGAGTCTCTTAGTAGGGGGAGGAATGGTCGGACAACTTACTATATCACATGTCTTTTTAAGAATTTCATTATAACTTCTATCATTGATTTTTCCTTCCAGAAAACTAATAAAATCATTAATTTTATTTTTTGCAAATACCATGTCCACTATCCTGCACTAATTGAGAACATTCAGAGAGAGAGAAGAAGAAGAGGCTGGAAATAGTCAAGAGAAACTCGAAATATTTCTATAACTTTGCCAAAAGGCAAACAAAAAACACAACTTCCGGGCCACTAAGGAAGGAAAATAATGCACTGGCTGATGATCTGAAGGAAATATCTGAAATACTAAGAGCTCACTATGAATCGGTGTTTAATTGTTTAATAACCCTCAAATTGTTAAAGTAATATGTAACAGAAATAACTTTTTTGTTGAAGAATTACAAGGAGAGAACATAACTGATTTTGATTTTATAATACGAGCTACAGAACAACTGAAATCACATTTGACAGCAGGTCCGGACAAAGGAAAGCGACACTTATTAAAAGATGTATAAAATTGGAACAGATTTTGCCCTGTACTGGATATACGGGAGATCTGTGGACACAGGAGACAAACCGGACATCGTGAAGGAAGCGAACATTGTTCCTGCATGGATATATTCAACATAAACTTTCCTCTTAAATCAAAAGTAATATCTAAAACTAAATAGAACAACCAATGGATCACCCCAGTGCTCATTGTGATTATTAAACGAAAACATACTCTCTTTAAATTATGGAAAATTGATATTATTACCGAACAGACACACAAAAATTACTGTAACAGACTTAATTCAGTTATTAAAAGAGCGAAAGAAGGTCACTATTGTTCGAAAATTAATGAACAAAAATCCAGCCTCAGAAGGCTATGGAACACTGAAGTATGTAATTAACATATTAAAGGTGAAAACAAATCCTTTGTCGTTCCCTCACACAAAACGGAAATTCTTACAGTGATCCCAAAGACATAGCCAATTTATTAAACAACTTCTTCGAAAATATCGGCTCCAATACCGAAGCGTCACTACCGACAATACATGCCACAACCCACTCCAAACTTATTTTTCTTTGATCCATTCCACCGATAATAATAAAAAATATGAACAGTAAAGTATTTCTCACATCGATACGATCCCAGTAAAAATATAAAAATTCGTATCGGATGAAATTACAATCCCCCTCAGTAAACTAATGAATGAATCAGTAACATATCAGTAACATATTCCCTGACACTCTAAAGGAAGCCTGAGTATGTCCTGTATTTATGTCAGGAAACCCAAACAAACACTCCATCCAATTATCGCCCCCATTTCCCCATTCCTAACTTTAAAGTTATTTAAAAAAATCGTATCCAATAAACTTACTAAATTCTTAATGAAATACGATATTTTAACTAAAACAATTTGGGTTTAGAGGTGGGCCTACAACGGAAGACGCCATACACATGCTATTAGAAAATGTTTACCAGACCCTAAACAGCATAGAATCTTATTGAATGAACTTCACATACACGGAATAAGATTGGTTCAAATTGTATCCGACAAATCGTCACCAATACAATAGACTAAAACATAATTTATCCGACAAAGCGATACTAACTAGTGATACTAACGATTTTCATCTATCAACCACATTAACTCGCGTACAATATACAAATGATACCACACTTACTCCTTCTCATCATAATTTAGACCTAACAAATGAAACGAACAAGCAATTAAAGCATTTGTATAAATGGATATGTGTTAATAAACCTTTACTGAACATGACAGTCATCTTAAATGATTATTATTATGACAAAACAAATTAAAACAAACTACTAAATGAAAATTGAGACTACTGTACTACTCTTGCAAAGATGAATGAAGTTAAAGTGCTTGGCATTAATTTAGACGAAAAGCTAAATTTCAAATGTCATATGTGCAACATATACCAAATCCAAAATATCAAGATTTCTGTTCATATTATTTAAACTAAAAAAAAGGATTCTTCCTGAAAAAACACTCCTTACTCTGTATTATTCCTTCATCCACCCATATGAGATAGCTCCCAACATGAGATAGCTCAAAGAAATATTTTTTTTTATGCAAGAAGGAGGGGCCAAGGGCAAATGCCCGCAAAAGAAGAGAAGAAGAAGAAGAGAGCAAAAATTAAGGTCCGGGGTTGTCGAGATGCCTAGACACTGCGTTTGAAAGACGGGTGGTCATAGACAGGAGGAAAAATGGATTGAAGAAGATTGTTCCAGAGTTGACGGTTGAGTAGATGAAAGACTGAAAATACCGGTTAACCCTTGCATTGGAGAGTTGGACAGAAAAGGAATGATAAAGTGTAGAAAGTCTGGTACTGCGTGCTCTCCTTAAAGAAGGAGGCATGCAGTTAGAGAGTTCAGAAGAGCAATGTCCGTTATGATAGCGATAGTAAAGAGAGAGTGAGGCAACATTCCAGCGAAGAGAGAGAGATTGAAGACAATTGGTAAGATGCGTGGAATTGATGAGACAAAAAGCCTTTGATTCCACCCGGTCAAGTACGGCTGTGTGGGTTGAACCACCCGATACATGAGAAGTATACTCCATACAGGGGCGAACAAGACCCATGTTCAGAGACAGTAACTGAGTCGGGGTGAAGAAACCGCGGAGGCGTTACAGGTTACAGCACACCTAACCTTTTAGAAGCTGTTTTAGAAAGAGAAAAGGACGTCAAGAATGTTAAGAGAAGAGGAAGGATTGAGTTGTGTGCTGTTGAAGGTAAGGGGATAGTTGTGTGGAAGATTATGACGAGTATGAGTGTTTAGGATGAGTGTGAGTATGAGTGAGTATGAATGTGGAGTATGAGTGTGGAAAATTGTGACGTTATATGAGATATGATTTAGAAGTCATTCATGAAAAATGTCTGCGAACTCTCTCGAATAATGATAACAGACAGTTACGCTTCTCCAATGTTTAAAGAGTTCAAAATTTTAAAACTAAATGACTTATACAAATTCAATGTTGCTGTCAATATGTTCAAATTTATCGATAAAAATCAACATACATCACCCATTCAAAGAGCAATTTCCACCCCATGAAATACACCATCATTATAACACCAGACTGCCCAGGGATTTTATACGCAAACCAAAATACACAATAGAAATTGCAGGAAATACGCTCTCTTTCAATGGAGTAGATGCAAGGAATGTAATTCTCATAAATATCAGACAGGCTTTATCACTAAATGTATTTCGGAAATCACTAGCTCCTTATGATGTATAAGTCCACTACTGCCATTATTATCATAGTAATTAAGTTCCCATTTTATAATCAACTACCTAAAATATGTAGATTTCATTGAGTTCTTTTAATTTCATAATTTATCTTAAGAATTTTTTTATTAAGTGGCATTTATTTTCTTCCAAATATTCAGTTGATCATTTCATTTAAAAATTGTGTAAATTAATCAAGTAAATACTTTTTAAAATTATTATTATTATTATTATTATTATTATTATTATTATTACTTGCTACTTTCACTTCTCTTATGTAATAAGTAAACCAAATTCATTGATTTTGCCTAAAAAGCTTCCATGCTTCCAACGGCATATTCAGCTTAGAATACTGTGAATATATTAATGCCATATCAGATATATAAATTGTACAGAAAACTATTTAAAAATATTGTAAAACTTTATGTAACCTATATTCTTTTTTTGAATTTTGTTTGCTTGTTTAATATAAACAAGGGAATAGATCTCAAACAAAGAACTACATTATAGACCAGTGTCATTGACATTCCATTTCACCAAAACTTTTGAAAGAATAGTTGGAGAAAAATATCTATAACCTTTTGGAGGGTCAGGAAAGATTCGCTGATAATGAACACGAATTCCGATCAGGAAGAATGTGCCTATCACAGTTAATAAAACATTATAGCAATATCATTGATACATTTAAAAACATTGAAAATTATGATGTATTATACACAGATAGTGCCAAAGCATTCGACAAGTGTGATTATAGAATAACAGCGCATAGTACGTGGGTATAGTAAGCAAAATTGGAAGTTGGACCTATAACTTCCTCTGAGATCGCCAGCGAAACGTTGTCAAAGGATATCACCATCAAGAAACAGAGGTACCCCAAAAAAAAGTCTTAGCTCCACTACTCTTCATAATCATGTTAACCGATATGGACAGTGAAGTAACGTCCCTTGCAGATGATACAAAAATTAACAGAAAAATTAGAAACCCTGATAATATAGAATCCTTAGGAACAGACACAAATAAAATCTGCACATGGTCAGAAGATAGCATGAAATTTAACTCCGACAAATTTCAGCTCTTAAGATACAGAAGGAACGAGGCAATAAAAGCTTTGTACTACTACACCCCAAATGGACAGGAAATTTAGATAAATCAAGACTAAAATATTCAGTAGTTATAATGACCAATGATGAGAAATTGAAGACCCAAAACAAGATAGCAAACTTTGTGCTTTGTGCTTAGGGATTAGTGTCCACGTTTCCTAAGACATTTCTATTACATTTATAGGTAACCTATCTGTTGAAGTTTTCTCAAGGGATTTGCACAGTACTAATAATACCAGATTTAATTTTCTAATTTTGCTACTAAAATCTCAACAAAAAAATTCGAGTTACTTCACTGTATTTTAAGATATGTTTTCGTGAATATTGTTTATTGAATTATTTTAAAACTGAAACTGAAAATGAAAAGAAGTTTATTGGCAGAAGAAAACAAAATAACTTCAATAATATTCTGCATTCGCCACATTTTCTTCCTCTTCTGTCAACTGAAGTATATAGTTTTTTGTCGGTATTTCTCTGCAACACAACACTCACTTTTCACATTTGTCTTTGTAATCTTTGACATGTGTCTTGACATATGCGGGTATACGTTCATTTCCTCCGTGGCTTGTTTAGGCAAATGATCTTGTGTAAAGGGCTCTTTAGTCGCAAACCTTGTATGTTTGTAAATATTGATCTTTTTCTTTGCCTTTTGTTGTGTGGAAGTCTCAAATCCACTTTTTTTTTTAATACTGCCTGTTTCGATGTCCGGCGAGTCTCCATGGAAGGCCTTGTTCATTATCTTGGTAAACCCTGCTTCATTAGTTTTCGAACTGTTTACTTTGCGGTGTTTTGTGCGTATAAGTTCTCGTCCATGCAGATTGCCTCTTGTTGCATATTCTGAATAATATTTATTAGTTTTATTGTATCTTGTATATCAGTAAACTTTTCTTCCTATATGGCTTATTTCTTACGGGATAAATTTCTGAATTCATGCGTTAGTC
>JAJOZX010000662.1:1040000-1055000 GCA_023014485.1 Bathynomus jamesi | reverse complement strand
ATTAAGAGAAGTAATTAATCCATCAATATACACATTAAACAGCAAAGGAGAGAGAGCAAGGAGCCTTCTCTAACTCCGCATGAGGAATCAAAACATTCGGACAATACAGTACATATCCCCATCTCATCATCAAAATTTGGTGACTGTACGAAAATTTCAATACATTTAAAACATACAGTGAGACATTCCTGTGTCCAAAGTTTTTAAACAGAATATTTGGATTTACTCTATCATATGCTTTGCTTATATCCAAAAATCAATTATAATAAATAGAATTACTCTCAGTACATTTAAATAAAATTTCTTCAAAATATAAATTCGAATTCAAAATTCTTTATTCAGAAAAGAATACAAGTGACAGAGTTTTAAATTTTGTTGTTATTTGATATGACATTAATATATTCACAATACTCTAATCTGAATATGCCGTTGAAAGCATGGAGGCATTTTAGGCAAAATTAATGGCATTTAGTTTATTTATTACATAAAATAAGTGAAAGTAGCAAGTGATAGTAATAGTAATAACAAAAAAATAACAATAATAATAGCAGTAATAATAATAAACAATATATAAAGCTTGCAAAGTGTTAAAGAATTTTAAATTAAATGATTTATTGTATATTAAGTAGAAAATAAATGCTGTTTCATAAAAAATATAAAGAATAAATTACGAAATTAAATGTGCTTAATTAAATTTGTATATTTTAAATAGTTGATTATAAAACGGGAACTTCATTATTACGGTAAAAATGGGAGTGGTAAACTTATACAATCGGTATTAGCTAATGAAGTGCTTTTTTTAGTGATTTACGAAATACAATTAGTGCTGAAGCCTGCCTGATATGCATGGGAATTGCTTCCATACATCTGCTCCTTTGAAAGAGCGTGCATTTCCCGCAGTTTCTATTGCATAGTTAGCTTTGTGTATGAAGTCCCTGGGCAGTCAGGTGCTATAACGATGGTGTGTTTGATGAAGTGGTGATTGCTCTTTGAATGGGTGATGTAGAGTATGTTGATTTTTATTGATAAATTTGAACATATTGACAGCAACGCTGAATTTGTATTAGTCATTTAGTTTTCAAATATTTAGCTCTTTAAACATTGGGGAAGTGTGACTTTGTCTGTTGTCATTATTCGACAGAGTTTGCAGACATTTTTTATGAATTACTTCCAAAGGACATTTTACATAGTTCTTTCAGCTATCCCATGTTGTAACGCAATATAATAAATGTGGATGGTTGACTGAATAACGTAGGGTAAGGAGTGCGTTTTGAGGAAGACCCCCTTTTTAGTTTAAATAATATGAAGAGAAATCATATTTTGGATTTGATATGTTATACATGATTCTGAAATTTAGTCTTTCGTCTAAATTAATGTCAAGTACTTTAATCTCATTCACCCTTGTAAGAGTAGTATTCCAAATTTTTATTTGACAGTTTGTATTAATATGTTTTGTGGTAATAATCATATAAGATGACTTTGTTAGATTCAATAAAAATTTATTACCACACATCCATTTATACACATTTTCTAATTCCCTGTTTGTTTCATTAATCAGAAAGTTTGAGTTATGATGGAAAGAAGTGGTATCATCTGTGTCTTGTATGCAATTTAATGTGGTTGAGAGATGAAAATCGTTGAGGTGAATTAGAAATAGTAATGGGCCAGGAATAGATACTTGTGAGACTCCACTAGTTAGCATCGTCTTGTCGGATAAATTGTCTTTTAATTTGATGTACTGATAACGATTTGACAGATATGATTTAAACCAATCGATGATATTTCCTCTTATTCCATATATGTAAAGTTTATTCAATAAGATTTCATGCGAAGGTGTATCAAATGCCTTTGACAAGTTGAGGAAGATCAAGGCAGTGTGTTTTTTGCTGTTTAAGTTCTGACACACATTTTCTAATAGCATGTTTATGGCATTTTCCATTGTATGTCCACCTCTGAACCCAAATTGTGTTTTAGTTAAAATATCGTATTTCATAAAGAATTTAGTAAGTTTATTGGATACGATATTTTTCAAATACTTTACTAAAAGTTGGCAATACGGAAATGGAACAATAATTGGATAGAGTTTTTGGATTTCCCGACTTAAATACAGGGCATACTCTGGCTTCCTTTAGACTGTCGGGGAATATACCTAGTGTTACTGATTCAGTCATTAGCTTATTGAGTTGTATTGCAGTTTGATCGGATAATAATTTGTATGTTTTTACCGGGATCGTACTGATGTCAGATTCTTTATTTTTGGATTTTTTTATTGCTAGAGAGATATCGTATGGTAGGATTGGATCAAAGAAAAATGAGTTTGGATTTGATTGTGGCATGTATTGTCGGTAGTGAGTTTCTGATTGAGATCGAGACTACACTATTGGAGCCGATATTTGCAAAGAAGTTGTTTAATAAATTGCCTATGTTTTTGGGGTCATTGTAAGAATTTCCGCCTTGTGTGAGAGAGGACAAGGGATTTGTTTTAACCTTCTTTGTGTTAATTAACTCTTTCAGAGTGTTCGATAGCCTTTTAGGATCGTATTTTGTTTATCAATTTTTGAACAATGATGATGTGTTTTTGCTTTTTTAACGACTACATTTAGTCTGTTACAGTAATTTTTCTATGTCTGTTTGGTAATGATATCAGTTTTCCATAATTTAAAGAGAGTATGTTTGCGTTTAATAATCACAATATGCACTGGAGTGATCCATTAGTTGTTTTATTTAGTTTTAGATATTACTTTTGACTTAAGAGGAAAGTTTATGTTGAATATATCCATTAGTGTGCTTCACAATGCTTGAAATTTTGTTCCAATGCCATCGTTATTTTCAGTTATTCTCTTCCAGTCAAAAGCTGTTACTTCTCTCAGGAACTTTAATTTGTTATTGTAGCTGTAAGATTTAGTCAACTTTTATAGTTTTCCTTCATTAAAAATGGGTGATTAGCATGGTGTATGTTGCCAAATGACCCGTGATATTTAATATAATTATACCCGAGATGTAGTCAAGCGGGAACCGCACCTCTATCTGATCTAGCAGAGTCGAATTTCTAATGTTATTGTGAAGTTTACAGTAGTTGGCTTCGTAATAACTAATTTAAAGACACTTTCAGTCATGATGTTATGAAGGAAGCTTGCGTTATTATGAAATTTGAATGTTCTTTTGCGAAATCAATATTTATACCTTCTGCAATAGCATAATTGTTACCAATATAATTGAAGATTAAAATTCTATCGATATTTGTAATAAAGTTGGTACGTTACCAGTTGGTGGTCAGTAGATGCCTAAAATTGAATACTGGGTGTTGTGAATAAACATTTCAATTGCGAGTGTTTCTGAGGTATTGTTTATGCTTTTCAGTTCTTCGATACTTTTTACTCTCGTAGTTTAAGTTTTCATATATACTTACACCTCCTCCCCTATTGTTAGCCTTATATACATGGTAGCTTGTGTCCCCTGTGATGTTAAAATTATCTTATTATTTTCATTCAACCAGGTTTCAGTTAATATAATGCACGTGAATTTATGTTGTAATAATTTTAGGTTGCTGTCAATTCGTCCATGTGGTTTGGGAGACTACGAATAATTAAATTTAGGAAAGACAGGTTGCCATTGTTGTATTTCTTGTTTAAAAAGTTGTCTACTGAGATAGAGTCGGAGCTGACTATGTTTACAGATTCAATAATTTCACTTACAGTATTGAAAATGTTTAAAGTGTTGAGTATGATGTGAAGATTAGGATAGTACGGTAAGAGAAAAACTAACAGGCAAGAAAAATATATACAGCACGCATACACAGAAATATATATATATATATATATATATATATTATATATATATATATATATATATATACAGGGTGGGCCGTAAGTTTCCATACATAGGAAAAATAAACATTTTTTTATGGACAACCATTTTTATTTATATAATATGCTCTACATGGTTGCCATTGTTTTGAAAACACATTTCAATACGTGTTCCCCACTGTTGATGAACACGTATTAGCACAGTTGACGTTATGCTTGTAATGGCGTTGGTGATACGTTCCTTTAGATGATTTATGTCTCGTATCTTTTCCTGATACACCATGGCCTTCAAGTGCCCCCAAAGATAGAAATCAAGGGGGTGAGATCTGGGGATCTGGGAGGCCACTCCACAGGACCACGCCGACCAATCCAAGCATCCGGAAACTGCTGATCCAAATACCGACGCACGTGAAGACCATAATGAGGTGGAGTTCCATCTTGCTGGAAGTAAACTGGGAAGTTACCTTCCTCGTTTAGCAGGGATGGGAAAATCTCTTCTTGCAACATGTTAAGATACCTTTCGGCATTAAGATTTCCACTGACAAAAATTGGTCCAATAATTCTGTCACCCCATATCCCGGCCCACACCATCACTTTACCGGCACCTTGCATCTTCGTCGGACTCAGCCAGTTAGGGTTAGCATTACTCCAATAACGTATGTTTTGCCGATTAACCTCTCCATTGACGTAAAAATTTGCTTCATCAGTAACATAAAAACAAACGTTTAATTTTTCCTATGTATGGAAACTTACGGCCCACCCTGTATATATATATATATATATTATAATTATTATATATATCTAAAAAAATTAAATTAAAGGCGATTGTATTAAAGCAAGAACGTAAGAACGTGATACTACTGTATATATGTATCCTCAGTGAGAATTATAGAAAATTATAGAATTATACAAACTTAAAATTAAAAATTAAATTAAAAATTAATAATTATATTATCATAAAATATTAAAATTAATGATTACAGAATCTGAAGGACTACGTCACAGAGCTTTCCAAACTGGTGTGTCGCGACACATTTGTTTTTTGTATTTTGAAAATTTTGATTTTTCTATCAACAAAATCGGCTACAAGATAAACCACCTACTGAAAAATTATCTGATACTTGATATTTGATTACAAAAATTAATTAATGTGTCGTGAAAATTGTTATGCTTAAATAGTTTGTCGCCAACGTTAAAAGTTTGGAAAGCTCTGGACTACGAGAATAGCAAAATTATAAGATTATAAAGATTACAAAATTCTAAATTTTGTATTTTTCTTTAATTATTATTATTATTATTATTATTATAATATATACAAGAGTAATGATACATAATAATAGGTTATGTTGTGATAGGTTGTGCGAATATTTTGGTTTAGCCAATAATGACTATTTTCTACAAAAAAAATTGATGTATTTGTCTAGATTACTGCCATTATTGTAATGTGAAGCAGTTCACAATTAAGAAGCATTCATTTCATTAATTGTATTTTCAAATATTTTCCAAATATTTTTAAAATTTCTCAGTAATTGCTAATTTTCCAAATGAATTACTTGTTTTCTTTATTAGCAGTCATATACACATACGTGTGAACATACATACAAACCTACATGCATGTACGGAAATATACTCGGAGTGAAACATCATCGTACAGAGCACTGAGACTGGAATTTTCATCAAGATGTTGAAAATTCTTTCATCGAGGAAGAGCTCTCTGTTGACAACAATATTTATATGAAACTTCAATGCTTGATGAAATACTTTTCGTGGAACTGATTCCTTGAAAAAATTTTAATAAAAGTAGATGACGCCATCTACTGGAGGAAATGTCAATGAAATTCTATTATAATTTATTTTCATAACCGAATGTAATTATGATATGTGCATATTATTTTCGTGTTAATCAAGAACAACATACTAACAGCAACTAACAAGTTTTAAGATTAAATACATTAATAAAAATAAATTTACCTTACCTCTGTGAGGTTCGAACCGTTGTCAATGAAAATTCGAATTTTGCGAGCCGCCACATTACTGACTCGGTCATGAGACATTAAGATATACTGAAAGAATTTTGTGTGTGTATATATATATATATATATATATATATATATATATGATGAATAAAACCACGAAGGGAAAAGAAACACAAAGGGGTGCTCAAGCGCTTTCGTCTAATGACATCCTCAGGAACACTGAGGATGTTCCTGAGGATGTCATTAGACGAAAGCGCTTGAGCACCCCTTTGAGTTTCTTTTCCTTTCGTGGTTTTATTCATCATAAATATTTTTCACGTGTCACTTTCGTGAAATAATTTTTCATATATATATATATATATATATATATATATATATATATATATATATATATATATATATATACTGTATATATATATAGCGAGGAATAGGAGGACGAAAAGATGGTACATGTTTATTAACAGACGTTTCGGAAAAATTCAATTTCCATCATCAGTGCTAAAAAGTTTAAAAACAAATAGAAATAAATAAGTATAATAAATGAAAACGAACAATAAATTAAAATGGCGCAACAATTAGCGAGAATTAATAGTAAGTTACAATATATATTAAATTAGAAGATTAAAAATTAAATGATATAAAGTATAAAAGTACAGACAATAAGTAAAATATAAAACGGTTTGGGTGAAACAGAATTGAAGGGGCTCTTACCAGATTGTTAACGTAATAAGAGACTAATTGTACAGAAGGTTGGGAATGGTTGCCTGTTGAAAGAATTCCATATAAGAAAGATGGAGCCGGGCGGAGTGATGGTGGATTTCTTTTGAGGTTGAGAGTTTATTTGGCATTAATTTTAGTACGTAGACTTTGATACATATACCTTTTCTGTTTGTATTATATACAGGGTGTTTCACAACCGGTCTGCCATACTTTGGGGGGTGATTTAGGGGATGATATCGAGTAAAAAAGTTAATATAACATAGGTGTTATTTCCAACCGTTGCGGAGCTATGGACGTTTTAAGATGTGCAAATAACAACTCCCTACTTGGGTGTAATTACTTGAATTAGCAGTATGGGAATCGTTGGATTGGTCGTGCTGGTCCAATATCGTGGCCCTCGATATCTCCCAACCTAACTCCGTTAGATTTCTTTTTATGAGGCCTTATGAAAGAGATGGTCTACAAGACCAAAGTACAAAAGAGAGAGGAACTCTTGCGTCGGATTATGGATGCCGCTGCTTACATACGAGAACACCCCGAAATGATTCAATGCGCAGTCGACTCTTGTTTTGGAACGAGCAAGGCTGTGCATTGAAAACCGAGGCGGACATTTTGAACATAAATTTATAAGGTGTATCTCATAAAATGTAGCAATAAATACATCAGATTAATACTCTCGTTTATTTTTTTCCGTGCACCTTAAAACGTCCGTAGCTCCGCAACGGTTGGAAATAACACCTATGTTGCGTTAACTTTTTTACTCCGTATTACCCCCAAGGTATGGCAGACCGGTTGCGAAACACCCTGTATAGTGAAAAATGAATCATAAAGAGTCCCTGATGAGTCACTACTCATGATTTTAAAATTAATTAATCATCAGGAGTGTTCGATGACTGACTGTTTATAATGATGAAAATTCTAGTCTCATTGAGGGTTGACAAAAATAAATAGATACCACGAAAATAAATAGACGAACAAGTGATGCAAGTTACTGTTGAAGTTACGATAACTAATAAAATGTCGACCTGATGATTGATTTTCATATAAAACTGACCGGCCATTTTACCACAAGTCACCTTTATCAAAACTGGTAACCTGTTCGCGCACTAAAAAAAGTTTAACCACGCCTCCTTCTCTGTCCCTCTCTATGTACCCCTCTGCATTTATAACACTTACACTGAAGAGGTTGTAGTGATTATACTGAAACGCAGCATGGTATACATCTTTTGTTATATGCTCTTCGCGTGATTATTTTATTAAAAACATCGATGCAGGTGGACTCTCTCTCTCTCTCTCTCTCTCTCTCTCTCTCTCTCTCTCTCTCTCTCTCTCTCTCTTCCTATATAATTTCGCCAGCTCTTTTTGCCATCAACAAAAAGCCCAATTTCCGGAGACGAAACGAGTACCTAAAATCGACGTTTGGTTTTTGTGAAATATCTTTAAATTTGTGTTTGTGAACTTTTATATAGCTTTTGCATGTACAAACTTTGTAATATATGCATGAATAGTTGAAAGATAAGCCATTTTTTTCACAATGCTGTTTATTTATTCAATATATACTGTTATTATTTATTAAAGTTAAATGAAGGATTGGCTACATAAGAATACTTTCGTTTTAAAGGTTCGAAGCTTTGTGTATCATGTGAAGGAATTTTAAATATGCTCATTGTAATATTACATTACATTACATTACATTACATTATCAGAATGATCTAAAAGCATGTTTATTCAACAGTTTTTTATTAAATTTGTATAAATAACAAGTTTACATTTTTATTATGGTTCATCTTATATATTTCGTGTATGAGTTCATTCACCGAAATTAAAATTCCAGTTTTCAGGGTTTATTTATTTGAAAGTTTGCTGAATTTTTATGGTTTTAACTTTTTATCTTACGGAGTTGCACCACTTCATAAATTGCAATTTATTTTTAAGTCAGAAATTGAACCCCCGACCTCGGTGTCTGTCCTCATTTCGCTTGTAGAGGACCGATGTTATTACTCACTGAACCAGGGGCGTTGTTTATATTATATTGATGAATTCTTTGAAAGTCATTCCAAATCGTTTCCGCTGCGTGTACTTTATAAATGAACGTAGAAGTAAACTTATATGGACTTTCAATAGAGAATATTTATAGAGTACTTTTAGTACGTTAAAAGTATGTTGAAAGTAATATAAAAGTACTTTCTTTAATTATGAGATCGTACTTTTTTATAATTCCAAAAGACAGCTCTTGTCAAGAAGCGAACAATTTATTCTACATTCGCTGTACTTTTGATTTATTGACAGTGTACAGTACCCTTCAAATATTTCATTATTTACAGAATACATTTAGACGGATTTACATTCTCGTTTCTAAAGCAGACCCAACGAATAGGATTTAGATTAACGGCTGTTGTCAACGGACAAAATGGTGATTTATTAATTAGCGAAGTTGTCTCTTCGGTTTAGTCAAAAGTCAAGATTTAATTGTAAATAAAATTTCTTTAGTACGAAAAGAAGTATTTAGAAAATTAACGAAGGTATCTAAAAATTTAGACTAATTAACGTCATACTGCACAAATATCTGGGTCATATATATATATATATATATATATAATATAATATATATAATATATATATATATATATATATATATATATATATATATTAGTGATGGATCGAGTGGTCGGTTTTTCACAACCGCGGTTGCGGTTGTTTTGCGGTTGTCGAATTTTTTTCCAACCGCGGTTGCGGTTGCGGTTATCATATACTAGGAAAAATGCGTAATTATTAACTGGATTTAGCCACTATAGTGCGATTTAGCCACACTTGGTACATAATATATATACTAAATAGTATTTATTTAGTAAATACCTTATGTTGAACACAAGTTTTGCAATACACCGCTACCGCTATTTGTGTGTTGCAAAACTTGTGTTCAACATAAGTATTTACTAAATAAATACTATTTAAATGAATATATTCTAAACTTATATAGCTATTATGAAAGAATAGGTCAAATTAATTAAAACCATATTTTGCACTAAGTGTGTTACCAGGATGAGGGACGAGGACCCATCGCACTGTTCATCCCACCTACCACTTTCCCCAGCCTCCACCCATTGGAAAGTTATGGATTATTATTCATTTGAAAAACTGATGTCAAACTTAATGACAGGCAGTGTGAATTTCAAGAATAATATTTTTGCTGCATTTTCACCTTTCAAGCGGCAACGCCTCTCATCGTACAACGTTCCCGCTCCACGCATAAGGAGACCCATCATTTTCTTTTTAAAAAAGAAATATTTCTAATTAACCTAAAATTAAAATTAACTAAGCTTTTACAATCGCAACCGCACTTATGGAACAGCGGTTGCGGTTACGGTTGCGGTTGTGAATTTTTGTGCGGTTGTAGTGCGGTTGCGGTTGCGGTTATTCGATCCATCACTAATATATATATATATATATTATATATATACACACGGTGTCCGAGAAAGTTCTGAAATAAAATAAAAATTAATATTTTTTAATCAAAGTGAGGTAGTAGCTAGATTCACCAAGTTTAGGAACCCTCATTCACAATATGGTTAACAATCCAATAACAACAACAACAGTACGTACGTCCGTATCTGGGTGAGCGATTCCCAGCCGCTGTATTGACAGAACTAGCCCCCATTAGTCCATTAGTAATCGAACTGTTGCTACAGTTCACACCATTAATCCTGACATGCTGATAACATGTTGCACATATCGAGATTGTCTATTCCTCAAAATAACCTATAAATAACGATGGTGTAGTCACTGTAGTGGTTAGCGTCGCTGACTACGAATCCATCGGCCCCGGGTTCGAGACCCGACGGCAGCCGGCGCGCAGCAAAACCCAGCTGTTCATTCTTCCACACAATAAAGAAAGTGGGTGGTAGATAAATCGGTACCCTAGGTGACCTAGTGGTTAAGACGCTGGGCTGCTGATGGGGCGTGGTTCGGATTCCACGTTAAACTGTAGGTCTAAGGTGGTGTGAAATACCACGAAACGCCTTGGAATCGTTTTTCTTTTTCCTTGTGGGTTTGCAGCATTCATTCATTTCACGTGTTTTATTGTGAAATTCATCCCATATATATATATATGGGGATTGTTCTGAGCCAGGCGTTTAATCTTCTTTTGAAGATGTCTACTGCAACACCACTCGTGTTCCCTAGGTCTTTGGGCAGTTGATTAAACAGTTTTGGTCCTCTCACAACAAAACTATTTTCTTTCAGAGTTAAGGATGTTCCCTGTCTAGTCTTTAATTTGGGAACACGACACAGTCTTCCTTTTCTACTTTCCACTGTTGTTTGGGGAGTTACAGGGTTCAGAGTAAGATTAGGGGCTAGTTTCTCCATTATTTTCAAAGTGTAAATAATGGTATATCTCTCTCTTCTCCTTTCCAGTGAATATAGGTCTAGTTCGTGTAACCTTTCCTAGTAATTTAGTTCTTTGAACCCGTTGATCTTGGCTGTGAAGCTTCTCTGGATCTCTTTCAGCTGTCTAATGTCTTCTTTTTTATATGGGCATGTTAGGACTGAGCAGTATTCCAGTTTGGGTATGATCAGGGTTTTCAGTAATCATTACATTTCTATCCCTTCGTTTAAAGGTTCTCAATATCTGCCCTGTTATTCTCTTTGCTCTGTTTACTGCTATCTTATTTTGTGTTTCAAATTTCGCATCATCAGTCATTACAACCCCTAAATCTTTTGTTCTAGAATTTCTCTGAATTTCCTGTCCATTTGGGTATAATATTCCATGGATTTTAGGTCTTCTCTTTTTCCGTACCGTAACAGTTGAAATTTCTCGGTGTTAAACTTCATATTGTTGTCTTCCGTCCAATTGTAGATTCTGTTCACGTCGGTTTGTAGAGATCCTATATCTTCTGGGTTTCTTATTTTTCTACTGATCTTTGTGTCATCCGCAAAGGATGTTACTGTGCTGTCTCTGGTAACGTCCTCATCTATGTCAGTTAGCATGATTATGTAGAGTAGTGGAGCTAATACTGTTCATTGTGGTACTGAGCTGAGGACCTCTGATTCTGATGAAGATACTCCTCGTACTGTACTGTATATATATATATATAGTATATATATACAGGGTGGGGCACGGGAACCAAGTGTTTTTGGAATAATCAGGAAAATGATATTTATTTTTGTAAAGAAAATATATTGGTAGAACAACATTCGTAAGAACATAGCATTTCATGTCATAATAATCATGTACCGAAAATTATATCTGGCATATGATGTCCTTGGCCGTCGACGCATTGTTGAAGGTTTACGAAAATTGGCCTCCACTCTTCCCAGCAGGTCTCTGTTGATTTGGATGATTTGTTGACGGATCGCTTCCTTCAATGCATCTAATGTACGGGGCTTGTCCTCGTAGACACGTGACTTGAGGTACCCCCGTAGAAAGAAGTCACATGTGGACAAGTCAGGGACCGAGGGGGCCATGCAATGTCACCAAATCTCGAAATGAGATGGTTGGGAAACAGGGGGCGAAGAACAGCCATTGACGCTCTGGCGGTGTGTGGCGTGGCCCCATCTTGCTGAAACCACAAATGTCGACGAGCAATACGCCTTCTTCGTAACTCAGGGATGAAAAAGGTGTTCACCATCTCAATGTAACGCCCAGATGTTATGGTAACGGTAACCCCATTTTGTTCGAAGAAATAGGACCGATGACGCCAAACTTTCCCACCGCGCACCAAACTGTAACCTTAGGGCTATGCAGCGGTTTTTCATGGAGTTGTCGCGGATTTTCAGCAGCCCAATATCGACAGTTTTGATTGTTGACGGCCCCATTAAGGTGGAAATGGGCTTCATCACTCATTACCACCATCATGTTTTCATTCTGCTCATAAAGTGCAAGCATTTCCTGTGCAAAATTCAGTCGTTGGGGGCAATCGTTTACATTCAATTCCTGCACCATCGCTAACTTGTATGGGTGAAAATGTAATTCTTCATGCAAAATCCGTCTAACAGTACGATTGCTGATTCCGAGTGCAGCTGAATGTCTCCGAGCAGAGCGGCCTGGGCTTTGCAACATCGCTTGTCTGACCCTTTCAACGTTCTCTGGAGTACGCACAGTGCGTTGCGGCCCTTCGGTTTTGTTTTCATTATTGAGCCTCCTGTTCGAAGATTGTTAACCCAACGTAAGATTGTGTCACGAGCGGAACAGAGTCATTTCGATTAATGTTGAATCTGCGGCGAAACGCACGCTGAACTGCTGTCACTGACTCGCCACTACTAACAAAATGATCATACGCGAACATGCGGTGTTCTAACGTCCACTGCTCCATGATGGCACCTGAAAGATAAAGGTGAGTGTTAGTTAAAGTTAAATGCTATGAACCCAGGAATGGAATGCTACCTACCGCACGCCCCTCCCATTCCTAATGGCCGATTACTAGCTATTCAAAAAACACTTGATTCCCGTGCCCCACCCTGTATATATATATATATCTGAATCACGACTCTCTATACTGTATAAACACTTTTATAGAATTTTGGAGAGTTGAGAAAAATCAGTGTTATAATAAAGTTATGAAAATGTAAAGATGTAAAAATACCGGAATCTTGAGTTCCCGTTTAAGATTCAGTCACGAACAGAATATTGTGATTGAATTTTCATTTGGAATCTCAACAACTCGTGTACGTTTTAAGTAAATGTTAAAACTCCCCCTTTTTCCCCAAGTAAAAATTTAGATTTTAGAATGTACCTTTTCCAGAGCCTTTATTCCTGCCTTATTTATGATTCGTACGTGAAAAGACTGTTGAAATCCTATATAGACTTTGGTTTTACGCCAAGTAATATGAGGCTCGCGTATATGAAAATGGATGATGTTATGACCTGCGGTCTTTCAATTTAAGTGAATGAAATACGTCTTGAATAAATGTAGTAAGAAGCAAACGAATGATACAAAGATTTGGATGACAAAGATACTGTTTAAAGCGTTGTTAGCGGAGATTCTCCAAACAAGGTGAAGTACGTTGTATGAGGAAGAACAAGAGCATGATACAGAGTTAATAAAACCTGTTTAGGGACTACACGTCTAAGTATAAACACCATAGCAACACTCCTTGAAATCTTTTTCGCGATATAATTTACATGATCACTCCACTGCACATTCTTATATAGCATTACACCAAGAAATTTTGTTACAGTACACTCCTTTATAGCGATTTCATTAACATTAGGTTCATCAAGATATATATTTCTTTTATTAGTAAAAATCATGAAATTTGTTTTACTGGTATTTAGGAAGAGTTTATTGGTGGTCAACCATTTCATTACATTATATTTCATTAATTAGTAATATAATACTAGCTGATATTATATTTTGGCTAATATTATATTTTTTAAACCCTAGTTTATTGACACAAGTGTCACAGCGTTTTGCATCTTAAAAACTAGGTCATTTGCAAAGCTCTCTTTGGCAGTGATTGACACTTGCTTAGTAGACAGATTAGTCATTGCGAGGTTGGTATCCCTGATCGCGCTGTGGCGTGTGGAATGTGTTCATGATGTATGCAAAGAGTTAGAAAATGGCAACGCCAGACTGGAAACATGCCCGTACCCATATACCTCCCGCCAGACTGTGCAGTATTTGAAGAAACTTGGTTAGGAGGTTTTTCTACCACTCTCTCTACAGTACAAATCTTGCATTCAGTAACTATCATCCTTTGGGCCCTTGAAGAAACTCCTCTGTGGCCGTCACTGTCAATAAACGGTGACAAGGTCAAAACAGAAGTTTGACCATGGTTTAACACGAAGGGTATAGATTTCTACGCGGGTGACGCTGAAAAGTTGGTTTGTAGGTGGGACAAATGTTTCAACCGTTCTGGAAACTTTTGGAGAAGTAGTTCCGGGTTGGAACTATCTATGCCAACAGTTGTTGTAACGTTACTTTTCCCGTTACCCTTCGTATTTCATTACAAATTAGTGAAACTGTCATTGGAACATTATCACTAAATTACCTGACTTAGTTGGAAAGAGAAAACGTAATAAAATAAGAAACTAGGAGATAACGGAACTCGAACTCCCGTCGCTCGGTTTCATAGTCAGCGCTCCTACCGATTACGCCATCGAAAACCTCATGCACTTGACATACGGTTTGCTTGTTAACTGCCTATGTTCGTACAGTTCAATATCGAATCCAGTTCTTTCATGGCTTCAAGCCAATAATCTGTCACTTAATATAAAACGAACTGCTAATTGTCAACTTAATATTTTTTAATTTGAATAAGTGATGTGAGAAATAAAGAAATACATGAAATTGGGTCCCCAAAGTTCATTCGGTATAGACACACGTAGTTCAAACCTTATAGAAATCCATACTGCCACTCTTTGTAATTCAATCTGAGAGAATGTTGATTGATTTCTTATATAAACAATACTCCAGACTCCAAATAATGTTGTAGGGTAATGTTATAATGTTTATTTAGAATGCGTACGGGCAAACATATTGTCTTTCGGTCTAGTTCTT
>JAJOZX010000662.1:977500-1035000 GCA_023014485.1 Bathynomus jamesi | reverse complement strand
GCTAAACCAGAACTGACTTCCGCAAACCTCCAACATAACTCTCCATCAAAGGCAAGCTATTTAAGTTATTTTCTACTTTGTTTCTCAAACATCCAGACTTCAATCAAAGTTTGGCATAACTTATTAAAGTTACAGTTATATTACAAAGCGAATAAACGTTCGTGGAACTTTAAAGTTACTCTAAAATTATGCAAAAATGATATAAAGTTTAAACAAAATCAATGCCTTTCATCTTTCCTTATAATATAAGTTTACATCGTTTATCTCTAAAGTTACATCGTTTACATTTCAAGTTTTAAGTCATTTGTTTTTCTTCACCGTTCCTCGTTTGCTTTTCAGACGTTGTTTCAACACCTCATTTTCGGTATATGGCAATAGCAAAAATTTAGGAGAAAGATCCCTGCCAGTTTTAGGTATAGGAGGAAGGTGGTATGCCCAGATTTTGGGGTCATGTTTAATATATTTACCACCATAATTTATAACTTCATCGTGTTTTGTTCCGCTTTTAAAAAGTGGAATTGCAAAATGTAACACGATGGAAAATTGTAGGAAGCAGTTTTATTATTATTATTATTATTATTACTATTATTATCATTATTTATTTTTTATTTATTTATTTTTTTATTTATTGTGTTCTATAAAAAGACACACACACACACACACACACACACACGCGTACACACAAAATATGCATGATATAAACTACTTGACAACCACTCCGGATGTTCAGTTATAGCAGTGGTTCCCAAACTATGGGTAAATTACCCCCGGGGGGTAATGAATGATTTTTTGGGGGGTAATGGAGGCGGCAGTTAAAAAAAAAAAGAAATATATTTATCAAGTTTATAAATATAAAATTATTATATATATATTGTGTATGTATGTACGTATGAGTGTGTATGTCTGTGTAAAGTAGTTCGTTATTTTGGGTGTGCTTTCTTTGAAGGGTTAATACGGACGGAGGAAATCAAGAGTTTGGGTAATGAAGGAGAAAGTTTGGGAACCACTGAGTTATAGTAATGGTTATTTTTCTGGTAAAAAACACGGCACGGTAGCCTCGTGGTAAAACACAGAGCTGTTCATCTGAAATTTCCTGGGTTCGAATCTCGAATCGGAATAAGACTTCAGCGATCAAAGGTAGTGGTTCAGATATCCTCAAGTGCTACTGTACGTCCCCTCCCTCATGTGACCTTATAATGTTATGAAAGAAGTTAAACAGCCCACACATTATTAATAAATTTATTATTATTATTATTATTATTATTATTATTAGAAAATTAATAAATGGTTACACCTACCTTAGAATTGTTAAAGGTCGATTCTGACCTTTTGTTCGATTACAAAACAAAAACAATTAAAGTATATATCGTCGCTTATATCTTAAAAGGCCTTAACTCGCAAAACGTCAATTGTTCAGGAAACGCGAAAAACTGTTTCGTTGCTCTATATATTTATATATTTTTTTCAAATTGGTCTCAATATTAAAAATGCTTTCTGATTGGAGGAGAGCTAGGCCCTTTTGATACAAGGTGCAGAACACAAAACGAACCGGTTTTTCGATAAAAACTTTTTTTTTTTTCAAATTTTCGAGCTAGGGCCTTTCAAGATATAAGCGACGTTATGACTATTATAATCCTATGAATAAATTTTTTAACAAAAGTTGTGACTTCGGTGATGGAGGAGAGAGTTGCTTTTTACACGCACTGTTTTTCTAAATGGATTAAGGTTATGTACTTAAATTTCTTACGAAGGTGTTCATCCACGTATCCGCATTCAATAATAAGATAAAAGAAAAAGGAAATGAGGGACAGTTAGTCAGGATAAAAAATGGACGCTGGATCTTGTTTTTGTCTCGCTTCTCTCAACAAAGTCACTAATAATTAAACTTAATTTTAACATCGAAAGTAGGCACTTTGTGTGCCATGTATGTGTCAATCATATTCCCACGAGACGTCCCGAATACCCTTTTAATCCTCGGGGAAAAAATACATACATTGCAGATGGATGAAAAATTATGGGCAGATTCAGTGTTGTTGACATTTTAACAATGCGAGCTAGGACGTATTTACAGAGAGAGAGAGAGAGAGAGAGAGAGAGAGAGAGAGAGAGAGAGAGAGAGAGAGAGAGAGAGAAATCTGGTTAGCTTGACAGGTGCCAGTGCCAACACGAACGTGAAATGAAAATATTTCAACTTGTTTAACATGTATAGTTTCTTTCGGCTTTTCGATTTTTCTTAAACAAAACATTCAGTTGACAATTTTTGGGGAGGGAAGAGCAAGGTTAGGTTAAGTTAGGTTAGGTTAAGTTTTTAAAGTGTCCATGAAATAACCTGTCGCCGAACTGTTTATAGGGGTCCAATTCCTCTATGATGCCCATAGGGCAATATACCATTTTATGAAAAGCCGGATGACACCTCAATATCATCAGAAAACAGCGACTGGTATTAAAATTACATCCATACTTCATCAAAATCTCATTTCCCAAATGAGTTGGGGTGTGAAGGCAGACATGCTCGGATATAAAAATTAAAAGGTAAGGACGTATCGAAAAGGGAGAAAGTAAGACATGCACATTCATTCTCACCAGCGTCCTGATGGGCCAGTAGCCTCCCACATGGCTAAATTCCACACCTGCGGCGCTTCATACGCCATGTGTGGTAATGCTTCTAAATAAAAGAGATACTCGTCCCGAACTTACAAAGGGTTAACAAAAGAAAATAGACACCACGATAAGTGTCCTCAAAAAACAAATGCCAATCTTATCAATGGAATGCCAGAACGTGCGTCAGCTTCAGATAATGCAAAAAGAAAAGCAACACGATTTTAAATAGATTGAGTAATGAATTTGTTAGTATTTGTTTATTTTTATTATCTCAGATCAAAAACTATGAAAAAATGGAGGTGTCTATTTACTTTTGTCAACCTCCTATACATACCTCTAACAAACCTTCTCTTTTCCAACCTACTTCCAGCCTTTTATACATTCTTTTCACAACGTTGTTATCTTCCATTCTTTCAACATGTCCAAACCATCTTAACACATTTTCCTAAATTTTCATTTCGACTGACTTCCGTACACCACGTCTGTCCAGAACCACACGATTTCTCATTCTCTCAATACGACGTACGCCCCTCGTACTTCTCAATTTATCCATTTCAACTGCTCTTATCTTTGACTTCTCCTTTTCGTGTCATGTCAATGTTTCACACCCATACAAAGGTGTCGGTACTAACACATCATGTAAACATCTCGCAGCATTTCTATCCAGTCTCCGCTTCCTCACAACCGCTTTTAGCGCACCTGCCACATTTTTCCCTTGATTCACTACGATCAATTTCATCCGCACTCGTATCTATTAAAATTAAAAATTAAAAATGAAAACTACATTTTTTTCCAATAGATTTATTTCATTTTCATTTCATTTCATCTTTATGAGCTTCAAAAAGAGATAACATTGAGGAAGATCAATGACTGTGAATTCGAATTCAAGTTTATATTAAATACATACGAAATTACCATAAGTAAAACGGACCCTCGGGGAAGGCTTCAAAAGAGGGAATTATGCCTACCGAAAAGTTAGCATATATATATATATATATAGTGATGTAGCGGATGTCATTTTTTTCACATCCGCGGATGCGGATGCGGATGAGGATGTTTGATTTCAACATCCGCGGATGCGGATGCGGATGCGGATGTCTACATTTTCGTTATTTTTTAGGATATATTCGAGATTTGTTGTGTTTAACGTATATAATAAGTTATTATATAGAGAGAGCTGTAGCTATAATGTAATATAATTGATTAATTGTACATAATTGCTGTACTTTTCTCTGAACATATAAAATAATATCAAGCATCTAACTAATATAGAAATCAATTAGTGAATTCGTCTGCAAATAAATTCGTTATATTTTGTTGAGTTTCAGCCACAATTAGAAACCATAATTGTGTTACCAGGATGCGGGACGTGAACCCAACTCAAATGCACCCCACCGACCTCTTTCCCCAACCTCCACCCTTATAGAAAGAGATCTTTAATCAGCTTGATAACTATTTATATTAAGTTTAAAGTTTTATTAGGCATATTTATAATGAGTAATTAAAATAAAGTAAACTAAGATGTTCATCGTTTAATGTTCAAACTTAATTTTGGAAGGTATGCTTAAGGAACATTAATTTTTCTGCCTTTTCTGCTGCCAGTCTGTTTCTCTCTTTTCATCATATTAATCCAGCACTGCTAAATAATATCTCGCTTGGTACGTTTGTTGGAGGACAGGCTAAATGTTTCCTTGCAAGTTTACTCAAGTATGGATAGATATTCTGCGTATTTTTCCACCAACTAATAGGATTGTCACATGCAGCCAGGCGTTTTTCTTGGTGATAGCTCTCGATCATTTTTACTACATCTTTTGACATCGCGTAGGTCTCGTCATTGCTGCTTGACTCAAGAAACTGAGAGACAGATTCTGTGATAGATTTGCTTGTTGAAGGTGTTGGTTCTGTCACTGAAACTTTTATTCTTTTGGTGGGTGGCGAAGCGACAGATTCAAGAGATTGAAGCTCTTCAACTGCTTTGCCAAGTGATGATTTAACTCGTTCTAATGTACTAGGTGAAAATAACTTAGCTTTGTAACGTGGATCTAAGTAGGTTGCAAGAGAGTAACTTCATACAAGAACAGCCTCTCGTCTTGTCGCTTGCATCACTTTTGCGCACAATGAACTAGTTCTATTATTATAGTAGAATTTGATAATTTCCGCTTATTAATGACGTTTTATCTCAACGGTCCACATCCGCACGACATCCGCAGTCCAAAGTGCGGATGCGGACGCGGATGCGGATGCGAGAAAATGTGCGGATGTTCCGCGGATGCGGATGCGGATGTGGATGTGACCTACATCACTAATATACAGGGCGTCCCAAAAAAATGTATACACACTTTAACAGCTGATAGCTCAATTGATGTTTCTTTCTTTCCAAGTTAAACCCATTAGAATTAATAATGGCAGTCAGACTAAGCTTTGAACAAAGGAAATTCATTCTAAAATGCTACTGGAAGTGTGAAAACGCAGTTGAAGTGCAAAGACAGTTTAGGAGGGAGTTTCAAACAGATCCACCAACGCGACTTACCATCACTCGAATTAGAGATAAGTTTGAAGCCGATGGAACTGTTCAGAATGTCCACAAGAAGCGTTCCGGAAGACCACGGACATCGACAAGCCCCACAAAGCAAGAAAGAGTACTGGAAACGTATCACCAAAGTCCAAGAAAATCTGTGCGGCAAGCGAGTCGTGAGGTAGGAATTTCAGAATCGTCTGTCCAACGCATTTTGAAGCGCTGTCAATGGAAAAGTTACATTCCAAGATTAGTCCATGCTATTAATGAAGATGATCCGGACCGAAGAGTGGAGTATTGCGAGTGGTACTTGGCACGATGTGGATGTGGATTGGACGAAGGGGTTTCGTAGAATACCCTCCGCGTTCACCAGACCTCACACCACTAGACTTTTTTTTTATGGGGATACTTAAAAGACAAAGTCTACGCTATAAAACCTGCAACAGTCGCTGAATTGAGAGCAGCCATTGAACGAGAATGCACACAAATACCAAACGAAATGTTTCGTGATGTTTGCGATTCCATTGCTTCGCGTTATCAGCAGTGCTTGGACCAGAACGGACGTCAGTTTGAAAACAGGCGTTGACAAAACAATTAAATAATGTCTGTAGATTCTATTACATTTTGAAAATGAAATGTATTTTAATATACACTGCCTTTATAATTATTTAAAGTGTGTATACATTTCTTTGGGACGCCCTGTATATATATATATATATATATATATATATATATATATATATATATATATATATATATATATATATATATGTTAAACACAGACCGTGCATGGAACAAGGAACTCTTCTGGGAAAATTAAATCCACTATAGTCCGAATAAGTTTTCGGACTATAGTGGATTTAATTTTCCCAGAAGAGTTCCTTGTTCCATGCACGGTCTGTGTTTAACATATAAATTTCTCAGGGGACCATTCTGAGTTTGTCTATATATATATATATATACAGGGCGTCCCAAAAAATGTATACACACTTTAAATACTTATAAAGGCAGTGTTTATTAAAATACATTTCATTTTCAAAATGTAATAGAATCTACAGACATTATTTAATTGTTTTCTCAACGCCTGTTTTCAAACTGAAGTCCGTTCTGGTCCAGGCACTGCTGATAACGCGAAGCAATGGAATCGCAAACATCACGAAACATTTCGTTTGGTATTTGTGTGCATTCTCGTTCAATGGCTGCTCTCAATTCAGCGACTGTTGCAGGTTTTATAGCGTAGACTTTGTCTTTTAAGTATCCCCATAAAAAAAGTCTAGTGGTGTGAGGTCTGGTGAACGCGAGGGTATTCTACGAAACCCCTTCGTCCAATCCACATCCACATCGTGCCAAGTACACTCGCAATACTCCACTCTTCGGTCCGGATCATCTTCATTAATAGCATGGACTAATCTTGGAATGTAACTTTTCCATTGACAGCGCTTCAAAATGCGTTGGACAGACGATTCTGAAATTCCTACATCACGACTCGCTTGCCGCACAGATTTTCTTGGACTTTGGTGATACGTTTCCAGTACTCTTTCTTGCTTTGTGGGCTTGTCGATGTCCGTGGTCTTCCGGAACGCTTCTTGTGGACATTCTGAACAGTTCCATCGGCTTCAAACTTATCTCTAATTCGAGTGATGGTAAGTCGCGTTGGTGGATCTGTTTGAAACTCCCTCCTAAACTGTCTTTGCACTTCAACTGCGTTTTCACACTTCCAGTAGCATTTTAGAATGAATTTCCTTTGTTCAAAGCTTAGTCTGACTGCCATTATTAATTCTAATGGGTTTAACTTGGAAAGAAAGAAACATCAATTGAGCTATCAGCTGTTAAAGTGTGTATACATTTTTTTGGGACGCCCTGTATATATATATATATATATATATATATATATATGGGATGAATTTCACAATAAAACCGTGAAATGAATAAATGCTTAAACCCACAAGGAAAAAGAAAAACGATTCCAAGGCCTTTCGTGTATTCAAAGCTACACCTCGTCAGGGAATGACGAGGTGTAGCTTTGAATACACGAAAGGCCTTGGAATCGTTTTTCTTTTTCCTTGTGGGTTTGCAGCATATATATATATATATATATATATATATACAGGGTGGGCCGTAAGTTTCCATACATAGGAAAATTTAAATTATGGTCTTCACGTGCGTCGGTATTTGGATCAGCAGTTTCCGGATGCTTGGATTGGTCGGCGTGGTCCTGTGGAGTGGCCTCCCAGATCCCCAGATCTCACCCCCCTTGATTTCTATCTTTGGGGGCACTTGAAGGCCATGGTGTATCAGGAAAAGATACGAGACATAAATCATCTAAAGGAACGTATCACCAACGCCATTACAAGCATAACGTCAACTGTGCTAATGCGTGTTCATCAACAGTGGGGAACACGTATTGAAATGTGTTTTCAAAACAATGGCAACCATGGAGAGCATATTATATAAATAAAAATGATTGTCCATAAAAAAATGTTTATTTTTCCTATGTATGGAAACTTACGGCCCACCCTGTATATATATATATATAACATATTTCAAGATTACTAATTAGTTTACTCAATATATTGTTGTCATTGTCGTTGTCGTCAGCACAATCATTATTTTATCATAGTTGTGACGCGATTTCCTTATTATCATAATCGTCGCCAACGTCCATAACACGATTGATAAAACCCTTTTACCCTATAAGAGAAGTAAAGACACTAATGTCGGGGGTTCGACTCCCGATGGTGTCAATTTTTGGCTTCTCCTGATGGATTTTATAATTATTGTAATGATCGCAATCGATCAGCATTACAGTATACTCGTATTTACAT
Organism: Bathynomus jamesi; assembly: GCA_023014485.1. NCBI lineage: Eukaryota > Metazoa > Arthropoda > Malacostraca > Isopoda > Cirolanidae > Bathynomus > Bathynomus jamesi. The sequence goes on along the minus strand of JAJOZX010000662.1, from coordinate 1,027,059 downwards.
TAATAATACTTTGACGATTGCCGCATCGATTTTTCCATTAAGTTTTGTTGCCAAACTTGAAAATGAGTTTGAAAAGTAGTGAATTTTTTAATTAAAAATCGACGATAATCGTTTCTCATTTAATTCCTGAACAGACAATACAAACAAAGCATTAAAAGCAGTAATGAGAAATTATCACATTTTACGTTCCAATATGCAAATAGCTCGCTTAAAACTGTATGCATAAGCTCTACACGAATGTCATAAGAGTAAAAGAGGTTAATAATATGACCAATATTTTTAGTTTTACGATACATACATACATACATACATACACACATACAATTTACGATACATACATACATACATATTATATACGGTATATATTATATATATATATACTGTAATTTTATTCTAACCCAAATATTATTGTATGTACTGTCGAAAGACATTCTAACCAAATTCCATTCTTCGCTTGGTTCGAATATGCTTGGAACTCAACCATTATGTGTAACAATTAAAGTTACTGAAATTCTTTGAAAGTGTCGTAGCAAAGTTGATGAAAACTTAATTCGTATATAACTTCCTTGTGCGGAGAAATAGTTATATGTTTCCTTTATAATTCCTTCGATTCAACTAACATGGATTTCTCGTCTCTCTGTAAGTGTAAGTTACGCAGCTGTGTTCTACAGTATATGAACATCTGTTTTATCGTCTAACCTGCAGGGATTCCCAAAGTGGTCTGTACAGACTCCCCAGGGGTCTGTAGGAAGCTTCCAGGGGGTCTCTAAGCTTTTGGAAAAATAGTAACATTAACTATATTAAAATAAATTTCCATTTCACACTAGACATTCGGTAAGTGTTTATTAAACTGGTTTAATGAGTGTAGAATGTTTAATTTTACATTAATTTAAAAGCTATCTATGTTTATGAAATATACTATAGTTTGTAACTGAATTCATAATTTTTTTTGTTGGGGGTCTATGTCCGTACGGAATTAATATTTAGGGGTCCTTGGTGGTAAAAGTTTGGGAACCCCTGGTCTAACGGATGTAGGGATTTTGATACATAAATCAGGACGAAACAAAAAGAAATATCAGCATTGTACAGGGTGACCCAAAGGTCATTGTGGCCACACCATAAAACATCACTTCCCCTTAGTTCAGTGAGGTTAAGCGACACTGGGTTTGTTTACTAGTTGGACAGGTGACCATTTTCTGCGTTCAGATGATATAGCGACTCTTAGATGGTATGTATATTATGTAAAGCTGTAGGTTCCTTCTGTCACATGACCTTTGCGTTGCAAAGAAGGTTAAATATCATAATTTCAAATATTATTGTCATCATCTTTATTCAATAAATTAATTTTATTTCCTCATAAAATATATACAAAAAACGGGGGGTCACGATTATATCGTGCACGTGACTGATTATATATATATATATATATATATTTACTTTCGTGAAATAATTTTCATATATATATATATATATATATATATATATATATATATATACACAGGGTGGCCCAAAAGGTTCCTACCAAGTTTAAGCCTTTATTTCACCAAAACTATTGAGAGTACAAAGATAGTTCAAACTCCATTCAAATCAGCATCTCAAGCCATTTATATGACAATGTGTTCGATGTGCTGTCCCTCCACTTCGACGATCCTCATCCCAAAATTCGATACCACGCTGTGGAGAACCTTTGTCGGAATGTCGACGATTTGACGTTCAATCGATGATTTCATCTCTCCAAAGTCTTTGGGTTGCTCTGATAAACTCTATATATAGGTATCCCCACAAAAATAAATTACACGGGTTGAGGTCAGGCGAATAGGCAAGCCAATCAGTGGCGCTTCCATAGTGCTTCTGATAGTCCAACCCAATGACATTCTCTCCAAACTGATGTTAAACAAATGGCGTGAGTAGTATAGTGTATCAGCAAATTTCCACGCATTTTATTAATTCGTTTCGGAGAAAATGTAAGTTAATGTTGGTAGGTACCTTTTGGGCCACCATACAAGCATTTTTTAACCTAGTGAATGGTGACATGAATGTCACCCAGTAACAAAATTTGTGGCCCAGTAAATGAAATTTTAGGGTACTGGGCGACAAGAATTTTCAAAATTTGTAAAAATAGAATTGTCTTGGGAGTTGGCTTGGGAGCATTGTCTTGGAAGCCATATAAATACATATAATACATGCACATATGCCACAATTAGAACTGTTTATCCTAAATGTAAATAGAAATTTACATTGAATATTTATATATAGATAATGCTAGTGTTATTTCAGACCACACGGGTATGGTGGCCTGATTAAGGAACATCCGGATCCATAGTATCCTTAATCGAGGAGTGTGCTGGGACCGGTTCTGTCCGGTTCGCCCGAACCGGTTGTTAAATTTTGATCGGATCACCGAACCATTTGTTTGTTTTCAACAAATATTTAACAGTCAGTAGAAATTTATTTATATCTAAATTTCATTTTTTCAGTGGTCGATTCAATAATTTATTTTTCGATGAAAAATTAGTTTATTTTTAGATAATTATGTCATTAGTGAGTATAAAGAATATGTTAAATAATTTCTGCCAAAATGTTACAAAATGCTGTTTGGGAAAGCTAAAATGCGTTGGCTTCCGGGGCTTCACCTCGGACCCTGCTGGGGGAGCTACCGCTCACCCCAGAGCCCCTAGCTTAATGACTCGCGCCATTGGCGCTCGCCGATTTACACCCCTATCTGTATTAGAACCGGTTGTTAAGAAATTGGCAGCACACCCCTGCCTTAATCCCCCCCCCCCCACTTCCCGATCTGCCTTTGTCACCCAGTGGGAAAAGCTTAAAAATGCTCTACGACCCTATATATATATATATATATATATATATATATACGAGGTATGTTCAAAGAGTATCCAGGCAGGGGTGTTTATTTTTAGAACAAGGTCATACTTGCTGTTGTGACTGTGCTAAACACGTCTCTGCATGTCGAGACAAGTCGACTGAGAGGGCTGCACTTCATTGTGTAGCGTCAGTCCAGTCTGGTGAGCCGATAAAGTTAAGCGTGTTTTGTTTCGGGGCGATTTCTTACGATGTCGGAGAGTGCTTGTTTCTTTTTTACTGTGAAGGTGTTGTGCACCATGAATATGCTCCAGAGAGACAAACAATGAACATTGAACAAGGAATTTTACATTGAAGTTTTGAGACGTCTACGTGAAGCAATTCGGAGGAAACGGCCGCAGAAGTGGGAGTCCGGAGACTGGATGTTTCATCATGATAATGTATCATCTCACTCGTCGCAACTTGTCCAGCAATTTTTTACCAGCCTCTATATTTGCTGGATTTAGTTCCAGGCGACTTTTTTTTGTTTCCAAAGCTCAAAGAAACCCTGAAAGGACACCGATTCGATGATGTTCAGGCCATTAAAAGAAATTCGACGGAGCAGCTTTTGGCTATTCCGAAAAGTGCTTTCGAAAAATGTTTTTAACAGTGCCAGGATCGTTGGGCAAAGTGTGTGGCTTCAGAAGGAGCGTACTTTGAGGGAGATTAAGCCCCAAACCCTGTAAGTACCATATTCTATCTATAATCGCATCAGTCCGGATACTTTTTGAAAATATCTCGTATGTATATCTATAGTGTCCAGTTAATGGTAGGCCCAATAATAAATGCAATTATTTTATGAGAAAGCAGAGAACAAGGGCCGCGCCCGTAAAAATAACCCTCTTTATAAGAAACAGAGAGCCGAAATCAAGGTCTCCGAGGCTTATGGTGCTCTCTCTCTCTCTCTCTCTCTCTCTCTCTCTCTATATATATATATATATTTTTTTTTTTAAATTGTGTAGTGTGTAAAATGCATGTGTGTGTAGTGAAGAATAGAGAGAAAAGTGTGTTTGAAAGCATGCTGGAATGCTCACAAGGTATCATAGATGAGACACGAAAAAAGATCAGCTAAAGAAGACAGTGACAGGAGAAACGGGAGTTCTACCATTCCCTGTCTCCTGCCTAACGTCCACCCAGGAGTACTTTCCTGGTCGATTGGTGTCTGCAATCTGTCCACTATTTCACCATAACTCCTGAAAGACAGCGACAAAACTTTACGTCTTCAGAGCACGGTTATAAAAGCGTGAGTTCACTTCAATTCACCACTATCTGCTCTCCGACTTCGTTACTGGAACTCCGCTCCGCTCTGCCATATTCGACAGCGATCTCGCAACCTCATCGACCTCATTCATCCGACTTTCGCTTCACTCAACATCCATCCATTTCGTTTCATCACCGTTGCAAGCTTGCAACCACTTCGTCCGCGCCGTAATCACCTTCACTCCCACCAACTCAGTCCGTCTTCAAGCTTTCATCATTTATCCTGCTCATAGGCTCTCGCTTCTCACAGCCTATACCCATCACCAAACCCAGGTCTGTAAACCTTTTGCATAGGCCCAACTCACTTGCTCATTAAACTCCATAAATTAACCCATGTACAAGGTGTTAGCAAATTATGTTTCATAAATTAGTATGCATATTCAGAAGGCCAAAGTAAACAAAAACGTTCCTTTGAATATAAATCCGCAATCGCTTCGTTTCCGAGATACATTGCTTTTTTGCCGAGGACGATCCACTTAAAATGAAAGTCATTAAAGTTTATCAAAGTCGTAGTTGTCTGGTTGTTTAGATAGCTACTTTTCTTTTGTTTTGATAGTATTTTGTTAGTTGTCATTTTAGAAACCAAAATTATTTCCTTCATTTCAAGTGTCACTCGCATGTAATGTTACAGAGCGTTATGGGGCAGTATTCTTTTGAAGAACTTGCTGATATGCATCTCGTGTTAGGAGAGATGCTAGGCAACGCAGCTGCTGCCCAACGCCGGTAAGCTGAAATGTATCCTAGTAGGCGATTACCATCGAGGCCTACATTCCTTTCAATTGACTGTCGACTACGTGAGCAAGACATGTTTCGACCAAGACAACTACGACTTTGATAAATTTTAATGACTTTCATTTTAATTGGATCGTCCTCAGCAAAAAACAATGTATCTTGGAAACGAAGCGATTGCGGATTTATGTTCATAGGAACTTTTTTGTTCCCTTTGACTTCCTGAATATGCATACTAATCTATGAAGCATAATTTGATAACACCCTGTGTATATATATATATATATATATATATATATATATATATATATATATATATATATATATATGCAAGAGTTGATTTCAGGAACTATTTTCACATTCTTGTCAGAGTCTATAGTCTGATGTTGAGTTGCAATCCGTCAGGTGACTGTTACTTGCAAGAACTTTTATTATTAGGGACATGAAGGCACTCCTCAGGCACAAGGGCAAAATTATTATTCAAACTCAGTGGTTTTCAATCGGTGGGTGGTCAGAGAAAGCCTCAGATGAGTCTCGGGAAAGACATTATGATATCCCGATTCTAAATTTAGTTTAAAATGTTTGAAAACCTGTCAAAATTTCCTCATTTTCTATACAGTACTCACGCGGTTATTCGTGATTCAGTTAACCGTGATTCGCGCTAACCGTAATTTATAAACTGTGTACAATTGTGCCTTTATGCGTGGTTATGACACCGAGTTAACCGTGATTTGGCAGTATTTACCGCCTCATTTCAGTGTTTCACTACGCTACCAAAAACAGTTAATATCAGGAGCAATGTTAGCAGAGGGAGGAGTTACAATTTTCGGGAGCGGATGATCTTCAAGTCTTGTGGTGAGTATAGACTAATTAACTGTACATTATACTGTAATAGAATAATACTGTGTTCGATGGCGCGCGAGGTGGGAGGCCAGTCACTGGTGTCGAGCAGCAGCGATTGCACCACCAGTGCAGTATACCCCACCGCCGAGGTATACTGAGTTAACCGTGAAATCGGGTTATTCGTAATCATGGACCATTGGACCACCCCTCAGTCACGGATAACTGAATTATATATATATATATATATATATATATATATATATATATATATATATATATATATATATATATATAGGTGATGCGTAGCATTTATTTATTTATATCTATCTAGACTGAATTTTTGCAAAGATACTCCCTCCATCTTCAGTGAGTCTACAAATAAACCATAGTTTTAATATCTACAAACATTTTCATCATTCAGCGAGGTAAAAATCTGGCTATAGCGTTTTGTATCAAAATGTGTTTGTTTTATATCGTTTCGTTTGTCAAATGAAAGAGACATAATTTTACTTCTATAATAGGAAAGGTTAGGTTAGGATAAGTCAGGTTAGGTTAGGGTAGGCTGGTTAAATTATGTTGTTGAACAACCGAAGAGTACGTTATGTTTTGACAAAAATTTACAATTGGCGACTAAAACACGTATTTTGAAAGTCCTTAAGAACCAAACTAAACACAATTTGATCGGGTAAACAATACATCAAGATATCAATATACAGGGTAATCCCCAAACAAAAGGTGTTCCCAGAAATAACTTGTTACATACATGTAAATATTTTGGGGAGCACTTTATTTTTGGATTTTCCTATACGAGCATATTAAAATTAAAAGTTCTTACGCAAGGTGAACAGAAGGTCTGGAGTCATGTGTGTATATGTATATGCAGTTTTGGAAAAGGTTCGATTGAAACTTAAAATAATATTACCAATTAGTAATTTTTCCAAAATTTCAGTTTCTTTGACGAACTTTTTTCCCGAACTGTATATTTTAAAAAGTTATGAATTATATTTTCTATTCTTTCCAGACTTTTTGACTCACCTGTAGATTTGAGAGATTTTTAACATTCATAAAAATGTTATTTTGCAAAAAATAAGGACTATAAAACTGATAACCTCAAAAATGTATGAAAGTTTCATAGCAAGAAAAGTGACATTCGGTGAATATCAAAAACGTTTATAAAATGTTAATAAAACGTTTCGGATGTGTACTAAATATCACGTTTATCGGTGGATCAGGAGATCACTCGTATTCATTTGATGTAGCTAAATTTTTTGGTCACCACGGCCCTTGGTTTAGTGGATAACTAAGCGAAGTGAAGACACTGAGATCGACGGTTCGATTCCCGATGGTACTGGTTAATAATAATTCAGGAGTTAGCGCAATGGGCCACGTTTGTCTGACCTGAGCGCTGTGCCAGCTTTGGCCCTCCTCTCTGTTTATTATTGTTGAGTTTAGCGCTTCATAATTAACCCTAGAGTGCATAGGCGAATCAAATCATCGTACAATTGGACCACGTTATGCATTCCAGGGTTAATGTGGATTTGAGAGGTCTACCTTAATCTCCGACATTCCCATTTCATTTTTTTTGTCCATGAATAGGAAATGCAAAGATGGGAGCTCAAAGGAGGCAATTCTCAAATCTATCCATTCTAATTCCAGGTGTAGAATTTTCCATTTAAGTTAGGTTTTTCATAGAAAATATCTTTCGCCCATGCAGTTGCATCACAACTAGTGGTGTACCGATTAATCGACATCGGCACCGTCAAAATGGGCCATTATTTTGGCATCGGCATCGGCCAAATTTAGCCGATTCTCTCACCGATTCTTTGAAAGCTTAAATTTTAACATTATAAAACAAAATCTCTATTTATAGAAACTTGAACAGACAAAAATACCCTATTTATAACAATTTATACTCATTTCAAAGTATAATTATATAAAAATGTTTTACATTCACGAAAAAGGCAAAGCTTAATAAGTTAAGTTGACCATAAATTTACATTTTCTCTAATTAGCTAATCTCTAAATATTACAAACTATTGTAATCTACTTTATATTAATAAAAATTCTATATGAAGTTGTACCTTATAATTTATATATTGAACCATCTTATTATGTTGACTTTGTTTTAAGTATTGTAATAATTTTATAAACCCAAATTACAGTATACACCAATTTTTTTTTATTCAAATTGTCCGCAAAGGACTTGAAATTTTAATGAAAAATTTTGTTGTTGTTGATATTGTTGAAGAAAGAAAATACCTTCAACAAGGAAAAACAATTATTTTAAATATTGGTATTCCATTTATAAAGCGAAAATAAAATTATTTTATAATTTTATTGAGTAATAAAACTTTTTAACATCATTTTAGCTACGATATACTGAGTAACAAATTCTGGTACCATACATTGTGGAGTGAGTTAAGGAAAAGCATTTTAACAAAAATTTGAAATGTAAAAATATGAAAATTGAAAGTTTTCACATTAGATTAGTAAAATTTATGAAGGGAATTGATTTTTTTTAAATATAGGCAAAGAATCGGCATCGGTATCGGCAGTTTTTAACGGAATCGGCATCGGCTAAATTTTCAAATCGGTACATCACTAGTCACAACCCTCTTTTTTTTATACCCTTTTCTAAATCGGGGAAACATTTTCCCTCAAGTCTGGAGTTGCAGTTTCGAGTATTTCCACCTTCGGATCGTAGATGAGAATGTGAATGACAGGATCCGAAAAGAAATCAGCTGAAAATTCTCAACTCTTGTTCCTGGTTGCCGGAACCATGCATGACCATGCAAGAAGCCTGTTTAACAGATTGGGGAAGCGAGAGCTATCATGGACTACCCCCCTTCCCAATGTTGCCCCCATCGTTTAAAATTTTAAAATCCTTAACTATTTGCAGTTCTAAGTGCTCCAAATGCCAGGTAGCATTTGCATGTCGATTCGACGATTCAACATCATTAAAAAAGATGTTCGCACATATCGACATCTTCCACATTTTTAATGCATAAGTCAGAACTTGAAAGGTTTTTTCATTTGAATTCACTGAAGATAGAGTAAGTAACATTTCAAAAGCTTTGTGTGTATATATGTATATATATATATATATATATATATATATATATATATATATATGTATAGAGAGAGAGAGAGAGAGAGAGAGCAGAAAATCTAATTTTTCAAAATTTGAATAAGTAATATACGTCATATATTTGTTGATACGAATTTTAATTTACTGTTTGTTTACTCTGCCTCCCTGTAAACCTCAATTTTCAATCCAAGCAATTTCCTTTTTTATTGCTATAATAAAAGTTTAAAAATATTTAATCGTATACCATTAAATTCAAAGAAAACGGCTATTAAGGCTATCAATATTCTTTGAGGAAGATTTAGATGCATTAAAAAATTTAAAATTTAAAATTCTAACATTTAAAATTTAGGAAAAGCATTTCAAACCTTTAAATATATGCAAAAAATAAATAAATACATAAAAATAATAATAATAATACCATTAATAGTCGACAATAGAAGGAAAATTTTCAAATTCTTTCACAAGCCAAAAAATTATAACTATGTTTTTATTGCTGTAGCTATATATATATATATATATATAACGGCTACAGTGTTTTCTAAATATATTTTAAATATATATAACTTAGGAAACACTGTAGCCGCTATACTAGGGTGTACGTTGAGCTGGTCGTCTGGAGTTGATGCCATCCATGATGTACTGCGTGAGGTTAGTGAGTAATGTCGTGGTTGAGTGGTGAGGTCTGAATCCATGTTGAGTAGGCGATAGTGGAATGTGTGGGTTGGTGATTTGTAAGATTAGTCTTTCTGTTACTTTGGAAGGTGGGCATAGTAAAGTAATGGGTCTATAGGAAGCTGGTTCTGTTGGATTTTTGTTTGGTTTGAGTAGTGTAATAATTTTACCTTGTTTCCATATGTCAGGAATAATACAGTGTTGGTATGAATATGTGCTGATATTTGTGAGAGTTAGTATTCCTTGTGGGCCCAAGTGTTTAAGGTGTATGTTAGATATGTTGTCTGGTCCAGTAGCCTTCGAATTCTTAATGTTTTTGATGATGTTGGTGGTCTGGTCTGTATTGAAAGGTGTAATGGTCGTGTCGAGTCTGTAGGTTTTCTTGTGTCTGGCTGTTTGTCTGTCTGCGTGTTTCTGGTTGTTAGTAAAGCATTTGATGCTATCCCACGCTTCCCTCTCATAAACAAAATACTCAACACAAACATGCACAATAACACCAAAAGGTGGCTGAGCAACTATCTCTCAGGAAGATACTCACATGTCACATTTAATGGCAAGTCATCCAAAAAAGAGCTTTTTCCGAACGGGGTGTCTCAAGGCTCTGTTCTCTCACCAACACTCTTCAACTTATACATGCATGACATTCCAACACCCATAGATAACAAGCTTACCTTATCATCGTATGCAGATGATATCACTCTAACATCTACCCACAACAACATCGACACCGCTACAAATAACCTACAAACATACATAAACAGTATACAAGACTGGCTCACACACAATAGACTCAAAGTAGCGCCCACAAAATCAACCATCACCTTGCTTACAAGCAACACAAAAGAACACCAGGTAATTCCACAGCTTACACTAAACAACATCAACATTCCACACACTCACAGAACCAAAATACTTGGTGTCACATACAACACATCATTATCTTTTGCAAACCACATTCAGGACATTAAAAACAAATGTACGTCAAGACTTAACACGCTTAGGGTACTAACAGGCACAAACTTTGGACACCAGCAGGAAACAACATCACTCATATACAAACAATATATTCGCTCAGTTATGGACTATGCTAGCCCATGCTGGGCACCCATTATCTCAAACACACATATAAACACCTTACAAATAATACAAAACAACGCACTTCGTATCATTACAGGATGCACTCAAACAACACCAATAGAACACCTGCACACAGAAACAAAAATACTAAAAGTTAGGGAACATTTAGACATGAGGGGAACACAATTCATGGCAGCAGCGACAACTAACCCACAACACCCTTGCCACTACATGTACAATCATGCACCAACACCCCGCACCATTAAGGTAACACCAGAGAGACATTATAACCAAATACTCCATTTCATACCACGCCCCACAGACATCACATAGTACAGAAAACATATACACACACACCTAACCCACAAAGCACTGACACGACTCGGTCCGAATGCGGTCCTAGGTGCGAAGCCGCCACCCATTAACAGGTCAGAGACCAGCCTGAGCAGATCGGATCGAGTTAACTTAGTACGATTCCGATGTGGACATCACCCCAACTTACGGACATATAAACACAGACTAGACAACTCCATAGACGACACCTGCCACCTGTGCCAGGACACACCACAAACAATTGAACACATTATGACAGACTGTACCGCTCTAACACAACAACGAACACAACACAACATCACTAGTGCGCTGAACCTCTGGTCCACTCCGGAGAGGGCGATCGGTTACCTGCGTGCCGCCGGCTTGCTCGATCAGGGTGGACTGATCGGCTAAACAACAACAACAACAACAACTGGGGTGTACGTACAAGGGTTTGCTCGAAAGTTCACTTTTTGAAATGGTCAAGGAACGCACTAGAGAACGCAATATTCTACATTACTTTTAAGTACAGACCTAGACTTAATTGATAATATCTCTGTAGGAGACTACTTCACCAGTGATCATAGGCAGATAACATTTAAAATTAAAATTAATGTTCATAATTCGAAGAAACTGGAATACGTTTTGGATTTTAAAAGAGTTAAATTTCTTGACGTGAAACTACAACTTTCGACCCATAATTGGATGAGGCTCTATCGTACGATGATATCAGTGGCACATGGAATTCCTTTTTTAATTATTTTAAATGTTTAGAATCAAGTAATATCCCATTACGTAAGAATGACTGACGAAATCTGTTGAACCTAAATAGTGGAATGCTGAAATTAAAAGTAGCTTAACGTTAAAAAAGAACGCGTATTTTAAATTTAAAGAAACAAATAATTTGTCAAATAAAAATGCTTACAAGCTATTGAAAAGGCGAAGCAAAAAACTTATTAGAAAAAGTGGATCTTTTCCGTTTGACTGCCGCCATTGAAACATAAGAGGTGAGTGCCCCCAGCCTTCTTTACTTAGCCTTATAAGGCTAACTAACGAAAATATCACGACCTAACCTAACCAATCGTTAGGTCAACTGTACGACCTTGACGATTGGTTACGTTAGGTCGTGATATTTTTGTTAGTTAGCCTTATAAAGCTAACTAAAGAAGGCTGGAAGCCCTGATCTTCAGGAGATCCCCTTATTTTTCTGAGTACACGATTAAAACTTAAAAATTAAGCATGGATCTTGAAAGTAATTAAAATTGTTTATAAGAAACAAAATTTGAAGGGGAAATTAAGAAAAGCTTTTTTATAAAGTAACTTATTTTGTATCATCAAGACATTTCAGTTAAAATACAAAATACAAAAAGTTTAATTATGTTTCAATGGCGGCAGTCAAACGGAAAAGATCCGAAAAAGTAAGCGCAACTATGAGCTATATATAGCGAACCAAATTAAATCGAATACGAAGAGATTCTATAATTATGTTAGGAATAAAAAAGTAACTTCGCAGACTATTCGTCCACTCATAGTCGAAAACAAGGACAAATTTACGATGACTTACAAATGACGGAAGTTTGAAATAAATTCTTCTCTTCCGTGTTTACAAAGAAAAAATATGACAACATTCCCGTTCTCCTCCAGACAAGCTCTACCCAAGGATACTTAAGAAAATGAACTGCGCAATAGTTTCTCCTCTCATATACAGTATATATTTAGTGATAATAATCATAATAAATCGTTGAGAAGTTCCGTTCGATTGGAAACTTGCAATCATTATGCCAATATTAAAAAAAAAAGAGGACAAATCGTTTCCAAGAAATTATCGTCCCATTAGTTTGACTTCAGTAGTTAAGTAAGTTTATGGAGACGATCGCTCGGGACAAAATAGTTAATCACTTAGAAATGAATAAATTAATCAGAGATTCTCAACATGGTTCTTGTCTTACTAATCTCTTCGATTTCTTTAATGATATTATAAATATAAACAGTATTTTGAGAGTAAAACGGTAGATATTATCTATTTCGATTTTCAAAAGGCGTTTTGCTAAAGTTTCACATAGAAGTTTATTAGCTAAACTTCATTCTCACGGAATTGATGGTAATGTTCTCAACTGGATTAAAAATTGTCTTAGTGGACATAAATAAAGAGTGGTTATTAATGGTAAAGCGTCTGATTGGAAAAGGGTAACTAGCGGCGTGCCTTAGGGATCAGTTCTAGGACCAGTTCTTTTTATTATTTATATTAGTGACATCGACATAGGAATTAACAGTATTATTTCAAAATTTGCGGATGATATCAAACAAGGGGGACGAACAAAGTCAGTGGCAGAACGTTTGCAGATTCAAGAAGATATTAATAAGTTATTCAAGTGGCCGGAAATTTAGCAAATACACTTTAATAGAGATAAATGTAAAATGTTGCATAAAGGTAGAAACAACGTTAAAGAAAAGTATTTTATGGAAGACAAGAAACTAACGAGTGTTATGAAAGAGAAAGCTTTAGGTATTATTGTTGGCTACACTCTTAAACCGAGTAAGCAATGTATCGAAGCAGTCAGAAAAGCAAATAGAATCTTAGGATTTATTGGTAAGTCATTTGAATTTAAGTTGGAGGAAACAATACTAACATTATATAATTTCTTAGTACGCCCCAATCTGGAATACTGCGTTCACTTCTGGTCCCCATATTTACGCAGGACATAGACAGAGTGGAGAGAGTGCAGCAACGGGCTACGAAGATGATTCCCAGACTAAGAAACAAATTATACGCTGCCCGTTTAGAAACGATAAATTTATTCTCATTTGTAAAAAGGAGTATTTGAGGAGATTTGATCCAGGCATTTAAAATGATTAAAGGTTTTGATAACGTCGACGCCGAAAAATATTTTACCTTCAGAAATGAACTCGCGGTAATGGTCTCGACTTTGTGGGTAAACATTTTAATTCTAATGAAGGTAAACATTTTTTATTCAATCGTATAATTAATTTGTGGAATGGATTGCCAGACAGCGTAGTTCAAAGTAATTCGGCCGAATCCTTTAAAACGAGTCAAGATGCTTATCTTGCGTTAAACCCCGAATTGGAAACATTTCTTAGCGAATAAAAGTATTGTAGAATTTTTACCCAGATTCTCTCCTCTTTAAAATTTTCATTTTATCTTTAAATTTGTTTCCTTTCTTTCAACCTCTTTTCTTTGCTTTGCTTTCAAACTTTCACTTGTCTTTAAATTTTCTTCCATCTTTTAACCTTCTTTCTTAAACAGAGAGCCTCGTCGGGACCAGACAGTCCGTTACTGTTTGGTGTTCTTTGTATTCCTTTGTATGTAAATATAATATATATATATATATATATATATATAGAGAGAGAGAGAGAGAGAGAGAGAGAGAGAGAGAGAGAGAGGGCTGTCAATTGTCTGTTATTACAAGGTTGATATAGCTGTGAGAAAGAAACTTGTAAATTACTCCTTTTCTTGTACTTTCTGAATGAGCTGAAAACACGTATATGTACAGGGTGGCCACAAAGTCCCCTTGCATGAAAAACAAGGGCAAAATACAGATACGCCGTAATGTCACTGCAAAGGGACTTTGTAGCCACTCTGTACTAACTAGTATTTGTACACAGAGAAAACTATTTTATTGACTCTGAGAAAAATAAATGTTTCAAAAAAATTTTTAGTTTATTTTCTGAAACTCAAATTTTTGTTTCGTGTTACAAAATAAATTTTGTTGATAATATAATTTCAGTATCGACTAGTGTGCTTAATAACATTTACGTAGTGTAGACGTCATTGTTAGATAACATTTTGTTATATAACATTTTATATAACTTGTTAGCAACATTGATATATAACATATTACCGAGTGTGGACAAGGCTTTACAAAATAATTTTTGTTGATAATACAGTGCGTTCGAAAAGTCTCTCCGCAGTGCTATGTTAAACGCATAGGAAATTAAAAAACTACAATGTTTTCATTGAACCATGATTTAGTGATTTTATTACATAGCCTTTTGATTTTACAGCATGTGTTCAAAGTGTTTTCCACCATTTTGCAGGAACAGAGCAACTCGTCTACACTTGTTGTCAATCACTTTTTTTAAAGTGTTGGTTGACTGCGGAGACTTTTCGAACGCACTGTATAATTTGCTGCAGTAAACTAATATTTAGTTGATCGAACAAAATCTGCGTAAGTTTGTTTTAAAGAACAAATTGTTTAAATTAAACATCAACCGTTTTAATTTTAGAATTACCAAAATATCCACATTTTTTTTCATCAGAATTCCTTCATTTAACTACTATAGGATCACCTGAAGATCAGGGCCCCCAGCCTTCTTTGGTTAGCCTTATAAGGCTAACTAACGAAAATATCACGACCTAACCTAATCAATTGTCAAGGACGTACAGTTGACCTAACGATTGGTTAGGTTAAGTCGTGATATTTTCGTTAGTTAGCCTTATAAGGCTAATTAAAGAAGGCTGGGGGCCCTGATCTTCAGGTGATCCCTACTATATATTCACCTATTATATTATATATACAGAAATAAAATAAACGTAAAAACACTTTTTCAAGCAAAATCGAACCGCTTTTCTTGTGTTTTTTCACGTAACGTACAGTGTGTTTAAGCTGCTACGCCATCCCGAGTTTCAGATATGTTTACAAAAATTGGATAAGTATAGTTTTGATCTTCATTAGAATTTTACTAGATAATTTTTTTTGGTGAAAATTTTGGATCACCTGAAGATCAGGGCCCCAGCCGTCTTTAGTTAGCTTTGTAAGGCTAACTAACGAAAATATCACGACTTAACCTAACCAATCGTTAGGTCAACTGTGTACGCCCTTGACGATTGGTTAGGTTAGGTCGTGATTTTTTCGTTAGTTAGCCTTATAAAACTAACTAAAGAAGGCTAGGGGCCCTGATCTTCAGGTGATCCCATATGTTTTTCAAATAACAAAATTTTGTGAACATAAATTTTAAATTTTTATTCTTTAGTTTATAAGTACTTTATAGGCTAACATACCTTAAATTAAACTTTACAGCAGGTGGCAATATGTCTGTGAGATTCTTTTCATATACTAGAGTAATATTCTATATATCAACTGGAAATAGCTGATTTAACTTTGATTTATGATAACTGCTCTATTTGTGATTTAGTAACGCATACAAAATATATCTTTGAACTGCACACATTTGCCTAGAGAACTGCACAATTTTTTTTAGAACTGCACGTTAAAAAAAACCTGTAGTCCCTAATCTTACTTTGGACCCTGTAACCACTCAAACAACAGGGTAGAAAATTAAGAATGTGTCGTGTTCTCAATTTAAAGGTTAGACAGGGAACATCCTCAGACCCTGAAGGAAAATAGTTTTGCAGTGAGAAGACTAAGATTGTTCAACCAGCTGCCCAAGGAACTAAGGAACATGAGGGGTGTAGCGATGGATACCTTCAAAAGAAGACTAGACGCTTGGTTAAGAGCAATTCCAGGTGAGCCGGGCGTACCAAGCTATATGAAGTGGAGAGCACAAGAAACCCACTCTTTACTTCACCAGGCCAACTCAAGAGGAGGGGCAACAAGTTTGACCTTCGTCAAATGAGGAAGCATCGCAGGGAACATTTGAAAGGTTGAAAGGAAAGGTGTATATATATATATATATATAATATATATATATATATATGTGTGTGTGTGTGTGTGTGTGCGTATATATATATAGGGTGAACCAAATGTAGGTGGACAGTAAATGATAACGTTTATTTTGAGAATACATATTAATTTTTTTGTATACTATAATACAAAATAAAATTTAAATAAATTTAGTTATAATATTTAATATAATAAAACACAAACACCATAGTTATAATGAACACCATAGTTATAATATAATATAACACAAACCGTATTCAACCTACTGTCCACCTACCTTTGGTTCACCGTGTAATATATATGTGTGTGTGTGTGTGTGTGTATATTATATATATATATATATATATATATATATATATATATACACACTATATTAAAACATATACATACTGAAACCAATGGGAAAGAGTATATATACAAAACTCTCACAGTATAGCTTAACGTCTAATGGCTGAATGATTAACGTGGCAGCTCGCAAAATTCGAATCTTCAGTGGCATTGGTTTGAATCTCACCGAGTTAAAGTAAATTTATTTTTATATATTTAATCTTAAAACTTAAGTTCCTGTAAATATGTTCCTAATTAACATAAAATTAATATGTATGTAATTACACTCGATCAATGAAAATAAACTGAAATTGTATTTAAATGACATTTCCTCCAGTAGATGGCGCCAACCATTTCGATTAAATTATTTTCAAGAAATCAATTCTCCGAAAAGTATTTCATCAAACATCGAAGTTTGATGAAAATACTGTCATCACCTGAGGGCAATTGTTCGATGAAAGAATTTTCGACATATTGATGAAAATTCTAGTCTCAGTGTGCATGTTGAAAACTGTCGCGAAATATTTTTTGTTTTTCTAACTTTAAATTTTTAACGTCAGATCTGTTTCGTGTGTTATCCTTGTTTTATTCTTTCTAAGATTTATTATTATACACAAAAATTATTTGCCTTTTTGCAGGACGCATTTTCAGACTAGTCGAAAATCCTTTTTACTTTATCAATAACACTGTGCAACAGTTTTTGTTTATGTTGATTTTTCAATCCTTTCTATATGTTTCGGCCACGCTGATTACAGATTTGGCATCGGTTTTGCTCGGAAAACTATAGTTTTTATGATATGGTCAAATTTAGAAATCTTATTTTTTCGCCATTTTTAAGGCATTTTTCTGAGATAGCAAAAGTAATTTCAAGTGCAAAATTCAAAATGTCCCCAAAACTGGGGTTTATTAGTAATGTTTTTATTGGTTAAGGCCCATTATTAAATATCTGTACACATTTGGTTTCTTATTTTTGTTTATAAAATGTTTTTTTGTATTTTTCAGATATTTGAATTAGAATTATATGGTGATGGCTATCAATAGGCCATGCACACACTCTGCACATTCATTTTGTTATGTTTACGGCCATTACATCAATCCAAAGCAAGTAAAGCACAAAATTGACACAGGAACGAAGTTTTGTACAACAACATATCACGCTTACTTTGGCATGCCCATGGGCAATCAAGATAAATCATGGGCACCTCACTTTTGCTGTGGAAGCTGCCGTTCCACATTAGAAGGATTGCTGCGAAGTACCAGAAAAGGCATGCCATTTGCTATTCCTCGCATTTGGAGGGAGCAAACCAATCACCACGATGATTGCTACGTCTGCATGGTGGACATTTCACTCTACAAGAGAGATAAAGGTCGAAAAACTGTTCTGTATCCAAATAGCCCATATTTACCCGTTACATGCCCACCCACCATGGAGGAAATAGAAGAAACGCCTTTAATATCCTCCGATGAAGATGAAGATGCTGACTTCGAGGCAAGCTCCAATACTTCACCCCATTTCCCCAACCAGAAAGACATAGACGACCTAGTCAGGATATGAACCTTACGAAAACCAATGCAGAAATTATGACGTCCCGCCTCAAAGAGTGGAATCTTTTAGACCCAAGTGTCAAGATCTCTTTCTACAGGAATAGGCATTTGTGATACGCTTCTTTCTACTCCTGTTTTGCATCGAGCTCTCTTTGCTACTGCTGTGATGTGAATGGCCTTTTTGCTGAGATAGGAATTGAATACAGCCCTGTTGATTGGCGTTTGTTTATTAACAGTTCAACTAGAAGTTTAAAAGGCGTCCTCTACATAATGGAAACATGTTTCCATCTATTCCTGTGGCTCATTCGGTTGAATTGAAGGAAGAATATGAAAATGTAAAGCAGTTGCTAGACAAAACAAACTACAGTGAACATAGATAGGATGTATGTGGAGACTTCAAAATGCTAGGATTCCTGCTTGGACTACAGGGCGGTTACACTAAATATTCGTGTTTCCTCTGCCTTTGGGACAGCAGAGCAGATGGTGAGCACTTTGTCAGAAAGGAATGGCCCGTGAGAAATGAGCTTAATCCAGGCAAACACAATGTTCTTAACGAAGCCCTTGTTCGAACAGACAAAATTTTGCTACCCCCGCTGCATATCAAGCTTGGTCTTATTAAGCAATTCATCAAAGCTTTGGATGCTAAAAGTGATGCTCTTTACCATATACGTTCAATGTTTTCCAAACTTTCTGAAGCTAAAATCAAGGGAAGCATATTTGTTGGACCTCAAGTCAGATGCATTATAGCATCTAAAGAGTTAGAAGAAAAAATTACAGCTCTTGAAGAAAATGCTTGGCAGTCATTTCGGCTTGTAGTCCATGGATTTTTAAGTAACAAGAAGAACGACAACTACAAAGAGCTAGTAGAAAATCTACTCAAACACTTTCAAAGGTTAGGTTGTAGAATGTCCCTTAAGTTACACCATCTGAACTCGCATTTAGAATTCTTCAGACTAAATTTAGGCGACGTAAGTGAAGAACATGGTGAACGTTTTCACCAAGATATCCAAACCATGGAGAGGAGATATCATGGAAAATGGGACGAAACTACTGTATGATGGGCGACTATATCTGGTGTTTAATACGAGATAATCCACGGGACTACAAGAGAAAAAGTCGCTCAAATGTACATTTTTAAGCATTATCCATTTAGATTTGTGAGCATATTTGTGTGCATATTATATTTGGGTGCATTATATATGCATTATATACATTATATGTACATTATATATCTTTAAATATGAAATATATTTATTTTCCTTTCCTTTTCTTCATTGTGATTTTGCGCTCTGATAAGCCACTAGGTACAAAAAATAGATTATGGTTTTCAGAAGAAACTAGAGTTTTCACGAGAAAACTAATCCGATTTTTTAATTCAGCGCACCCAAAAACATAAAGAAACACCAAAAAAAATAAGATGAACACAAATTTTCCAAAATTTTGTTACATAGTGATATAATCTTCCGTACAGTTTTCCAGGTATACTGTACTTACTGTAAAAGACATATTTTTTACCCTTATTTCTTTCACCTTTATTTTTTTAAAGTGATACAGTTACATTTTTTATTCAATCACTTGGAACACACCCACTTTTCTATGTATCTTTCACAGCCATTCAAGTACCATTCTACGTTCACAATTAATCATTTCACTACATAGCGCATCAATTCCTTCCAACTTTTATTTCTTCAGCTTTCATACTGCCTGGTCATATTCCTCTAATTTGATGTGTTCCATTCCCTGGTATGCACTTCTCATATGCCATCAAAACTAGTGATGGGACGATTAATCGGAATCGGAATCGAGAATCGGAAGAATCGAGCATTTTTCAGGAATCGGAATCGGAATCGAGAGAATTGTACCATGATTTCCGATTCTTAAAACGATTCTTTAACTTTTAATTGAACCAGTTTTGCAATGTAAACTTTAAAATTTAAATGAAAGAGGATAACAAATTTTATTTTTATTGTATTGTAGCTATACATTAAAACATGTGTATCCATGATGTGTAATCAAGAAGATTAAAATGAATTGTTACAACTTACAGTTGATTTTTATTTTTAAACCAATCTATTATAATTTATAATTTATATTACCATACTCATAATGTAAATAGTTAATCTTACCAGAGTAAAATATGACAATTTCCAGAAAAACAAGTGTAGAATTATATTTAAAAATATCGAGAATCGGAATCGGAATCGAGAATCGTATCGGAATCGAGACTTTTTAGTGGTATCGGAATCGGAATCGGAATCGTTAAAAATTTTGTTATCGTCCCATCACTAATCAAAACCAAATGCATTCACATTTGTTTCTTATTCATTTACCTCACTTACCAGCTCACGAGAATACTCTTTAAAATATCTCACTTATTGCTTCATCTCGCACTAACACAGTGTCATTCTTATCTTTTATACTGCCCGTCATTCGACCAGACTGATCTTTGCACTTTCTCATTCTTTATAGAATAACTTTTGTTCTGCACATAGTGCTCATTCATCTTCCTTCCGAAGTCTTCATCCACTCTTTTTTTTTTTTACTTCTTTTTACCATCTGATTAACATTATTCTTGCACGTTTTATACAATCATTACACCTCTTTTTATCATTGCCAGACTACGTTTGGGACATTCTTTCTCAGACTCTCTTCTTTTCTTTCAATGTATTCTTCATCTCATTGTTTTATCATGCAATCTTCTTTCTCTTCACTCCATTTCGTATACACCATGAGTGGATCCAGGAGGGGGCTTAGTGGGCACGTGCCCCCCTGGGTAAGATCCCCAAAGGAGACCAAGTCGAAAGTTTACTGAAGTCCATAAAATGCTTTACACCATTTTCCAAAATTGGCAAACTGTGTAGCAGCACTAGCAGAAATGACCGTGGCATTGAGGGTACGCTATCTGTTCGCGTTTTTATGAATGTATTGTATATGTATGCATTATAATATAATTTAAATGTGGATCATCCCTTTAGGGATGTGTGTTTTTTATACCTTTCAGCTCACGCACAGGAACAGGAAGCTTGTTTCCTGTTGTTACCTCACAGTATGGTGGGTGAAGCGTATGGTATATAAAAAATGTGGATCAAATAAAACCCTCGGCATGATGTCTCTTTGGTGCTCCCCTAGACTACCCCTCCCTGGATCGGCCCCTGTACATCCCCATACATCAGATGTCGTCTTCACTAAGCATTACTTATAAACATTTCACATATTCTGTACATCTATCCGAAATTGAGATCACAGACAACATTCAGAATCTCCATTTCCCAACACGGGGGAAAGTGAACACCGTGATAGGCTCATCTCCAGCCGCATCAGTGGTGGGAGTCGAACCCGAATCGTCGCAACCTAAGTTCACTCTCCAACCAACTGAGCAATCGAGGATTAAAACAATCTTAAACTGAGCATATTTATGTTATCTTTACACTTGTTATTAAAATGTTCAAAGTTGTTTGGAAGTTCATTTTAACACTTTAAATTAGAAGTTGGGACATTCAAACAAATCTAAAGTACAGTTATTAAAAATATATTTCTTCGTGGAAAAGTAATTGATCGTCGTGAAGTTGCTAAACTTACATCAAAAAGTTTCTTTAAAATGCCTGATAAACTTTTCACAAAGTTCAGCTTTAAATTCAGAAAACTGACTTTCTTTTACACTTGTGAATATAACCCAAACTTTGGGTAAAACTAAGTTGTCGAAAACTTTTTTACCCTGAATACTTTTCATAAAAAATGTCGAAAAATATTTCTTACATTGCAGAGGTTATGGTTTATTTTCCATACTTAATTTGTCAGTTCCTTTCTTCAGTACATCTTCACAATTGCGAAGAAGGTTAGACAACTCCCTCAAACAAAACGAAAATAAAAACATCTTCGCAATATTTTGGGAAAGGTACTTGAAAAGTGGATTTTATGAGGAATTTGAGAATAAAGATTTAGTTCAAATCTTGGTTGATAAACAACGTTTTTAAAAAACTTAGTTCTTGATTTTTGTATTTTCAAAACCTATCTATTTTTATCCCATTTATCTAAGTGGGAAAAGATAATAAGCTTTGATGTTACCTCTCCCTTTACTAATATCCTCTTAGACTACACTGTAAACATACTTGAAGAGTTTTAGACATTTGACGCAATTTGGGTTCCGATTCTTTGGCCTGTTTTTATTAATACCATAAAATTACGCATTAAACATAATTAAATTAACGTCAGTGAAGCAATTTTTTTTATTTACCAATAAATTGATTACTTACTAATACTGAATCTTTGGCTTCAGTATTAGTTAACCTGTTTATGGATTTTTGGAATCTAGATT
This sequence comes from Bathynomus jamesi, assembly GCA_023014485.1. NCBI lineage: Eukaryota > Metazoa > Arthropoda > Malacostraca > Isopoda > Cirolanidae > Bathynomus > Bathynomus jamesi. The sequence continues at coordinate 1,004,390 of JAJOZX010000662.1, read as the reverse complement.
TTTACCCGAGGAGGTTCAGAAACTGGCACAGCGCTCAGGCCAACTGATGCGACTCATTGCTGTGACTCGTGTGTTATATTTGCCAGCATCATCGGTTATCGGTGTTATCCACTGATCTACGAACTCTAGCCTTTACCTGAGTTAGTGTCAAGAATAAACTGATTTAGATATGTTGATAACACATTTTTGGTTCTTGATGAAATTGCTAATGTTGAAGAATTTCTTAACAGTATTATTTTTATGTCAACACGTTTTTCATACGAAGATGAAACAAAATAGGTCATTGGCTTTTTTTTAGATGTTTTACAGTAGTTTGCAGAGATATTAATGTACTGTACTGTAAATCGTAGCTTTCAAATTCATTGTACTGATTCGTACATAAAAAGGTAAAACCCAAGAAGCTCATCTTCCTAGTACGTGGGGGTAAGTACGGTCATTCAGAAGGAACTATAAAGGTTTATAGGGTTTATTTTTCTGAGCTTCAAGAATTTACAATTCATATTTTTTACATGAAGAAATTAATCATGTGAAAAATACCTTTAAAATTAGGATATGACGAGGTATTTATTAAAAAGGTGTTTTATCCAGCAAAAAGGTCTTACGACAAACTTAAGGATCTCAAAAACAAGAAAATTATTTATTCCATAGTACCAAATGCAATGGAAAATGAAGCTAAAAGGTTCATTCCAAAAACCGCAAAAATTAGTCAGACAATTACCAGATACTGTAAGAAGGCAGTTAGACTTTAATATTATCCAAAGAAAATATAAACACTGGATATATTTATTTAATTTATTTAATTCTCTTCATTCGCGTTATTTTATACACACCCGGTATATGCTAAATAATAAAAAGGACAGACAACTGTATCTGATAGAAAGAAGATTTCACCTTCATAATAAACACGCTCTTAGAATGGGTCTGTATCGAAGGAGTGACATTTCAAAGGAGTGACATAACAAAGGAGTGACATAAATACCGTAACGAAGGAGTGACAGAATTGCTAAAATTAAGATTTTATTTAAAAAACTAGAAACCTAACCTAACCTAACCTGACAGTTGCAAGCCTCTCTTCCCTCTGGATTTGTTCTTTCTTCTTCTTTGTTGGTATTTTCGTGTCACTCCTTTGAATTTTATCTCCGATTTGTCACTCCTTTGTTATGTCACTCCTTCGTTATGTCACTCCTTTGAATAGGACCGCTTAGAATAGGCTACGTAACAGTTGATTACTTAGACACAGACAACTTTTTAAGTCCTACTTAAATCCTACTTAAATGATTATAAAATCCTCGAGCGAAAAAATGCAGCGTAAAAGACAATGTTAAAAGACAATGTTAAAAGAATAATGTTAAAAGAATGTTAAAAGAATAATTTATGTAATAATTTAAATTCAATCAAAGGAACTTGAAAGGTAGATAAATTTTATTTTTCACGTACTTTGATCACGTACTTTGATCACGTACTTTGATCACGTACTTTGATCACGTACTTTGATCTTTTATCAAAATGAATCTTCAAAATTTTTATAAACTAAATTTTTTTCCTAACATCATCATGAAATTCCAGTGGATTTTTAATTAGATTATTTTACTTTTTCATCTTTTTAATTAAATTTCAGTAATTTTGTAGCTTTCAAACTGTTTATTGACTCTCTTTGTTTACATTTGCCCAAATTAAATCATTTAGAATTTGTTGAAATTTCTTGTGTGAGAAAATATTACTTTTTTTTTTAAAAATTCCTTACTGGGTTTTTAATATATAAATTATATATATATTATATATATATATATATATATATAATATATCACAGTTAAGAATATTCCATTTACGAATTGTAAACTAACTTTTTTTCTATTTTTTTCAACTTCCTAATCAAATTAATTTTATAATCAATCAAAAAAATTTCAATAAATTTTAACTTTATAGAATTCAATCGTTTTTGACTAAAAAAAAGAAAAAAGAAAAAAGAAAAAAGAAAAAAGCTTTTTTCCTTCATCCCAAGCAAAAAAAATCTTTTAGAAATCTGGGTCACCAAAGAAATATGGTTATACGCTTAAAATTTGTGACCAGACATCAATATTTTTAAATGTATTTTATACTAATATATATATATATATATTACATACGTGCAACGATTCCTCATTTAACGGAGGAAAAAAAAATTATACAGGGTGTCCCATAAATAAGTCTGGTCTCATAGGAAAATTTACTTTAAATCAAATTTACAAAAGTTCTAATACATTAGAACTAAAATAAATGTTCAGATTGATGCCTTGTTTTGCAGGTAGAATAACACGCAATGGTTAACATGGAGGACTTTTCCTCACCAGTGTAACTCACTTCCATATTAACTATTGCGTGTTATTCTACCTGCAACAAAAAAAAAAGATCCCAAAACAAGGCATCAATCTGAACATTTGTTTTAGTTCTAATGTATTACTTTTGTAAATTTAATTTAAAATAAATTTTCCTATGAGACCAGACTTATGGAACACCCGGTATATATATATATATATATATATATATATATATACACACCTTACCTTACCTTACAAAGGTTTCGCTCAATGATTTCTCATTTCGGGAAGGTCAAGCTTGTCGCCCCTCCTCTCGAGTTGGCCTGGTGAAGTAGTGAGTTTGATGCTTGCGGTCTCCACCTCACATAGCCAGGTACACCCGGCTCATCGGGGATTGTTCTGAGCCAGGCGTCTAGTCTTCTTTTGAAGATTTCCACTGCAACTCCCTTCGTGTTTCTTAGGTCTTTGGGCAACTGATTAAACAGTTTTGGTCCTCTCACTACAAAACTATTTTCTTTCAGGGTTAAGGATGTTCCCTGTCTCGCCTTCAATTTGGGAATACGACACAGTCTACCGTTTCTACTTTCCACCGTTGTTTGGGGAGTTCTAGGGTTCAGAGTAAGATTAGGGACTAGTTTTTCCATTATATTCCAAGTGTAAATAATGGTGTATCTCTCTCTTCTCCTTTCCAGTGAGTATAGGTCTAGTTCGCGTAACCTTTCCCGGTAATTTAGTTCTTTGCACCCATTGATCTTGGCTGTGAAGCTTCTCTGGATCCCTTCCAGCTGTCTAATGTCTTCTTTTTTATATGGGGATGTTAGGACCGAGCAGTATAATTTGGGTATTATCAGGGTTTTCAGTAGAGGAATCATTACATTCCTATCCCTTCGTTTAGAGGTTCTCAATATCTGACCCGTTATTCTCTTTGCTCTGTTTACTGCTATCTTATTTTGTGTTTCAAATTTCGCATCATCTGTCACTACAACCCCTAAATCTTTTGCTCTGGAATTTCTCTGAATTTCCTGTCCATTTGGGGTATAATATTCCATGGATTTTAGGTCTTTTCTTTTTCCGTACCGTAATAGCTGAAATTTCTCGGTATTAAACTTCATATTGTTGTCTTCCGTCCACTTGTATATTCTGTTTATGTCGGTTTGTAGAGATCCTACGTCTTCTGGGTTTCTTATTTTTCTACTGATCTTTGTGTCATCCGCAAAGGATATATATATATATATATATATATATATATATAAATAATGTAAGTTATTTATGGTTTTACATATTCTTGCCAAAAGTAAATACAAATTTGCAAGTATTCTGTGTAGATATTTAGGTAATGAATACTATTGAAAGTTAATGTAGGTTGTCTACTTTTCTCGAGATATGACTGAAAGTTTCATTGTAAAAAAACACCGTATTCTGATGTTATTTCTTTTGTCCAGACGAGAAAAAGAACATTATTCTTATTTGTTTGTTTACATTTGACACTAACATATTTGAAACAACCATTTTAAAGAACCATTTATGATATAGTATTGTCATCTCGGGACAACCAAAACAAATGAATACTGAAAAGCGAATCTTGGAACTTGTTCTACAAAAAAGTAATAAATTCCATGTAGCTGGTCCTGAAAGGCCAATTGTATATAACCTTCTTTCAAGATTGTTTGTTTCAGAATATAAATTCTTAAGTTTAAGGTGTTTTTTATGAAAATTGTAAAGAAAACTCTCCTCAGAACTGGCTAAAACTAAAGAAATTGCTTCAATGCTTGGATACAAGCATGAAACTAGTCTGTTGAGGCCGTATTTTATCCTATCTTTGACTCATCCACAACGAATGTTACCTTTGAAACAAGTGACTGCTGCTATACTCATGCATGCGTTTCAGGTAAAGTTAAGTCAAGTTGGCTTTATAAGACTAGGTTAGGTTATAGATTAACCCCGAACAGTAATTTGGCAAACATATTCATCATCAGAGTTTCCTGCAGTTGTATTTTCGATTAACATCTGAAGACCTCGTTGCGACAGGGGCAAAATAATATGTAAAGTAGACCATAAATCAAAGTCTTTCTGTTTGAAAGATATCCAACTTTTTATCGAACACTACTAAAACCTCGTATATGGTGAAATTCTTATCGGAGCGTCACTTCCGAGACTCTGACTTGGTGCAAATGAGTTTTTAATTCCTCTGGATATAGACAAATCATTATCAGACATGACGATAGGTTCTCTCTCTCTCTCTCTCTCTCTCTCTCTCTCTCTCTCTCTCTCTCTCTGAGTCCTAAAAGTAATTAAGGTGAGACAAAGAAAATCAATTAACATTTGGCTTGTCAAATGTTCATCTATTGAGGTGCAGTTGTTTTGCGCCATTAGATGATAGTTTTTATTCCTCTTCCTTTTTATCTTAATTTTTTATCGATGCCAATTTCCTCTCTATCGACTCTCATAAAGCATTGTTCATTAATTGATTTTTTTTAACTTTATATATATATATATATATATATATATATATATATATTAATTAATTAATTACAGAATCTGACCAGATAAACAACGTTTTCAATTAAGTTTCACTACTAGTTACCAATCAGGTTCATTGAACTGTCTTGATCAGATACGAAAATGCAACAAAACACACACACACACACACACACACACACACACACACACACACACACATATATATATATATATATATATATATATATATATATATATATATATATATATATATATATATAGTCCTGATATAAAATGAGAATAAAAAATAATACAAAATAGTTTTCATTTCACTATTATAAAACACTTGATTTACTCCAAAAACGTGTCAAATGCAATAAGAAATGTTAATAAACACCACCGAAATGTACAATGTTATCATTATGTTCTGTAAAACGTATAAAATATGGGGTTGTACAGTATATATATATATATATATTGCTGTCATTATTTATGGGAACTGTACCATTTCAGTGTAAAAACCTACTAATTCACAAGAAAAAGTAGTTGATGAAAAATTATTTCTAAAAGAAAAGTACATTTTTATACGACTTCCAAGTTACACGCCTCGGTGGTGTAGTGGTTAGCATCGCTGACTACGAATCCATCGGCCCCGGGTTCGAGACCCGGTGACGGCAACCGGCGCGCAGCAAAACCCAGCTTTTTATCCTTCCACACAATAAAGAAAGTGGTTGGTAGATAAATGGGTACCCTGGGTGGCCTAGTGGTTAAGACGCTGGCTGCTGGTTGGGCGTGGTTCGGATTCCACTTTAAACTATAGGTCTAAGGTGAAGTGAAAAGCATGACCTTCGTCAGAATGAACAATTCGGGCGGAAGCTAACCAAAGGTTATATATATATATATATAAATTGAATTTAGGTGAGTTTGAACGACGGTTCAGGATCGACCTGCGTTCGACCCCTCTGCAACATCCCGCCTCATTTGCGGGATTTGGTAGAGGAGGGAATTGCTGTCTGATCTTCTCCTGCCCTCGTAGCCAGCCACGCAAGGCTGGTCAGGGACTTTCCACAGGAATCTATCCAGCTGAGCTGGTTCTTGAAGTTATTCAGGTCGGTGTGCTGGAGATTCCTCACTTCTTTTGGTAGGACATTGAAAAGTTTTGGGCCTCGTATTCCAGGGGTTGTAGTCGAGACCAGTAGTCTTCACCTTCCGTTTCCTCTATCTTAGACGTAAAAGTCCTTTGTATAGCTTCAATGTTCGCAATGTCTCTTTTTTTTCGTATGGGCTTGTGAGTACTGAGCAATACTCAATTATTGGTAGGACTAGACTCTTCCATAATTTGAGTATGATGTTTACTTTTCTGCTGCGGAAGCTCCTCCACATGATTCTCATTATTTTCCTAGCCGTTGTAATTTTGATGTTATATTGCTCTCTGAATTCTGCATCCGACGACATTACTACTCCAAGATCCCTGACTTGTCGATTTGCTGTTTTATATATATATATATATATATATATATATATATATATATATATATATATTCTTTAAGAGTCTAATCTTTAAAAAAAAATTTAGGATACATTTTGAAGAACTCTTTGCATGGTTATCCTTCGATGGAACATTATCACTATATATATGACCAATTTTGACCATCCCCTGAGTAATCTTCGATAGGCTACTCAGTACTCATGCTCGAAAGTTTCGACGATGTTGGTGCCGAGATCAATCTTCTTTTTCATCTCAACTCCTCTTTCATTGTCGAAATTCAATTGCTTTCAATAACGTTTAAGAAAACGGTTCGATAACGTGTTTTACGGAGTGCAATAAAAAGAATTCAAGACTAAGGATTGAGAAACAGTTTTTTTTTTTTAGTAGGGATGGAGGGAGCTACGTTTCAAAGTTTAATAGATTACGTAATTTACGGACGCTTACTATTCCCCTAATTTATGACCTTATATAAATTTTCAATTTCGACTATCGAATCTATGGTATTCATAAATCTTAACTTAAGACGCTCTTTTTTATTTGGTGTGTGTGTGTGTGTGTGTGGTGTGTGTGTGGTGTGTGTGTGTGTGTGTGTTTTAAGTTTTCCATAGAAAAACGGTCCAAAAATTAGACTAAAAACTTCGTGGGTTTCATTTTTGGGGTCCCTCGAATTCGGAAAACACAAAATAATCTGAAAATTAATTGAGGATCAGTTCAGATTTACATCAATTAAATCTGACTTTGGCACTCGATAGAGTAGAAACAGGGTCAAATTTGAGAATTAAAATTGGAGGGCCAAGCGGGCCGTGTAAGCGGGCCAGTCGATTAGAAGTAACCTAATTCCAATGAAACGTATTACGGTATACTGAATTACAGAGAAATAGCGTTACGGCAATGTTTATGACATTACAAACCAAAATCCAAAATCAAATCAATGACTGCTTGAGAAATTTGGAGCACGATATAGCAAAACCCTAACCTAGTCAAACTATACGCATTTCGTTGACGAGGTGTTTTATCGACACACTAATAACCTAACCTAACTTGATCTACTACTCCTCCCTCCCCTTCCCCAAGGAAACCTGTCGACAAAATACTTTCTCGACCAAATGCCGCGCAGTTGACCTTCTTTGTATAGGGTGGACAGCGTAATGGGATGTTAAACAAACATAACGAATAATTCAGAACAGAATTTGAAGTTGCGTTCAGAATTGACGTACAGCACACAAATATTTCAACCAATTAAACTCGAATGACGTCGTTATATGGTTAGGAATGTTTGGAAGCATTACGTAAATTAAACAGATATATATGACAATGGTTTTAATGAATGTTTACAATATATATATATATATTGTTACAACACACTTGTATACTATGCATGGCCAGCGTCAGTAGCTCAGTGGGTAACACCGGTTTTCTATTAGATGCTGAGGTCAGGGATTTGACTCCCGATAATGCTGGTATTAATAATACAGGAGTTATAGAGCAATGGGCCGCATGCGCCTCGGTGGTGTAGTAAGGGGTTCCAAAAAACCTTATCCCCCCCATTTGCAGCTTACATGTTTACTTATATCGAAATAGTTTTTAGTGATTATAAAAATATATAAAATTCTTTATTTATTGCAGGTATTAAAATTACTCCAGCTGATAAAGTGATAATATAATGGCTTCTCAATTAATTGCTCGCATACGAGCAATAACATTTCGGGAAACTCGTGATGCTGGAGCCACCTTTATAACACGTTCATGGGTTGCCAAAAAGTTGCGAAGAAGTGAGGACTTCGTCAAAAGAAATTGGAATAAAACTTTGGATGAATGTGAAATAGATACAACCAAATCTGGGCGCCCAAATTTGCCACTCTCTCAGGAAACAAAGGACATCATTGAAAGCGGTACGCGTAAGCGGAAAAACAGCTGTGCTAAACTTTCTAGAGAGATCGAAGTGTTGAGAAGAAAGATCGTTAGTGGTGAGATCATTCGACTGTACCGTCATAGGCAAGGTTTAAAGCCTTGGCATGAACTTCCAAAGCCAAGAAAAACTCAACTTAACATCGATGACAAAATGTGGTTTGCCCATTATCTTGAAGATTGGGATGTGGATGATTTCATGCATTTAGCTGTCTCCGATGAATTTTTTGTTTACGTAACACGTCGGCCTAACTACCAAAATGATCGAGTGTGGGCCACAACACCAGATGAAATCGATGACAATGAACATTATCACGAATTATTAAAAAGTCCAGACTGTGTTGGTGTGTTTGTTTTGTTCACTGCAAAGAAGCTCATGTAGGTGCTGAAGCCAAATGGTCAGAGTTGGGATGGACAGTATTTTCGTGATATTATTCTACCCCAGCATGTCATTCCTTTTCTAAGAAACCCAAACAATGTTATGGATGTCGATCAGGTCACACTTCTGCAAGATAAGGCCCCCTGCTTTAAGGCATTAGCCACTCAACAGTTGTTGAGGAACCATGAGATCGATTTCTTTGGAAATGAAGAATGGCCAGGAAATTCTCCTGACCTGAACGTCTGTGAACACATTGGATCAGTTATAAAGGACAAGGTTGACTGTCTCTTGTTTCAAGAACCTGCAGCAAATCGATTTTCGAAGGATGCAATGACGCAACACATCGCAACTGTTTTGCAAATTTGCGTAACGATCAAGATCTATTCACGTCACTTTTGGCAAGCTACCCAAAGCGAATTCAGGCTGTCTTGGAAGCCAATGGTGGGAACACCAAGTTTTTATTGTTTCTCATTAAATGCAGGATTAAATTCTCTTTTGTAAGGTATGTTTAGTTTTACTGTACCTCTAATGGTTTAGGCCATGGGCGGGGGGCTAAGGTTTATTGGAACCCCGTAGTTAGCATCGCTGACTACGAATCCATCGCCCCCGGGATCGAGACCCGGTGATGGCAGGTGGCGCTCAGCAAAACCCAGCTGTTCATCCTTCCATCCAATGAAAATTGGTTGGAAGATAAACGGGTACCCTGGGGAGCCTAGTGGTTAAGACGCTGGGCTGGGCTGCTGATCAGAAGGTCGTGAGATCGAGTCCGGGTGAGGATCTTGTAATTTCTGACCGCCCGTGATGGGGCGTGGTTCGGATTTCACGTTAGACTGTAGGTCTAAGGTAGAGTGAAAAGCTTGACCTTCGTCAGAATGAACAATTCGGGCGGAAGCAAAACCAAGGTTATTAGTTGGGCTGAGCACTGTGCTACTTTTTGGCACAGTTCGATCCATTTCTCTCTACATTTTTGCCACTGTACTAAGCTTTTATCAAGATAGAAATAATTGAATTGGTAAAAGATTTATTTAGCACATAATATTTTTGGGAGTAGGGCAACTTGAGAGGGAATTTCTTACTTTATATTTTAATTCATGAGTCATTTCGTTAATTGAACCCCAACCCTCTCATCAGGGTTACGGAGGGTTAGGAAATATATATGTGCATTATATATTTACATAACCGCGATCAAAGATATAAAACTGATTAGCAAAGGGGACACCTTTTCAAATATATATGTTTTGGTATGTAAAGGTTGAATATTGGGGGGTTAAGCTCCGCCCCCAAAACGCATGAAGTGGTGGAAGTGGTGTAAAACCACTAGATTTTATATATATATATATATATATATATATATATATATATATATGAAAATTATTTCACGAAAGTAACACGTGAAAAATATTTATGATGAATAAAACCACGAAGGAAAGGAAACACAAAATGGTGCTCAAGCGCTTTCGTCTAATGACATCCTCAGGAACACTCAGTGTTCCTGAGGATGTCATTAGACGAAAGCGCTTGAGCACCATTTTGTGTTTCCTTTCCTTCGTGGTTTTATTCATCATATATATATATATATATATATATATATATATATATATATATATATATAGGCATGAGAAGGTGCCCCCTCAAAGGGCATTTGATTCCGCTCGTACGTGGGAGAATTACGAGGTTTGATTCATGGGGGTTCTTGGTGTAATGGTGTAATGGTTAACATATCTGACCGGCAATCGGATGATTCCGGGTTCGATTCCCGGGAGGTGCCTCATTTTTCATTGCTCGTTTTCTCCTCCTCTTGTGCGGACACTCTTCTAACAAGCGTCGTTCTTTGCATTAATTATACTGTGTGTCCTTGGCAGTTAAAGTATATATATATATATATATATATATATATATATATATATATATACATACACAGCGAATACAGAAAACCAAGTTACCATTACTCTAAAAATTGCCTTTTTGAAATAGCTTGTGGTATATAGAGTTAAAAGGAGAGCTATTAAGTTTCCGGTTAGTGTCTATGCGGTCCCTAATTTGGAGCCTAATTCTGAGAGGAACCTTTCATTAACCTATTTTGACATATAACATGGAACCGAACGGTATAAATTTTCATGTCGTACAGAACTTTACTGCTTATGATATATATATATATATATATATATATATATATATATATATATATATATATATTCAGTGGCGACGGAGGGGGTCAGGCAGGTCAAGTTGAGTCTAACCTGTTATTTCCCCTGCTAGGGACTTAAAAAACTAACATAAAAAACTAACAATACACAATCCCATCTCTTGTCAAGTTGTCAGGCTAAAAATTTCCATCCATCCATCTATCATCTAAGCCCCATTTCCCCAGTGAGGGTGGGGAGAGAGACGCAGGAAGAGCGGGAAGATATATGGCTAAAAATTTTGAGTCAGATATCTTTACTTTATAAAACATGTTATAATGACCATGTTAGGATTTATAAATAAGGTTATAGAGATATTTGCATATACACTGTGACTGGACATAAAGTTAATTATTACTGTATTATTATGCATCTTCTCAAATAACAAAGCCTTATAACTCGCATAAAAATGCACAATTCCACGTCTTGTCAGGCAAACAATTTTAAGCCTGACGACTCTCTTTGAAACATGTTATGATGTAAATCTTATGATTTATTTATAATGTTATAAAGTCATTTGGATATTCTCTATACACGGTGGCAAACAATGATTGACCCCCCTGCACAGATGAAACCAATTGAGGTACAAAAAAACTGATTGTTGCATCTTTTAGACAATTTAATTCTACGTCTAAAGAAAACCACTCAATAGTTGGTGTTGCATCCTTGTGCTTGGCGGACGGCTTCAAGTCGGCAAGGGTAGGAGGTGAGGAGAAACTCGAAAAGGTCAGTGTCGTACTCAAGATTTCGGAGGATTGTGTCGATGTGCTGCTCCATGGTCCGGCGGCAGAATCGGGTGGCTGGTGGTTCAGCAAGCATCAGAGACTCCACTCGGTCTTTCAGGATGGATCCGGAAAGATTCTGCCGCCGGACCATGGAGCAGCACATCGAAACAATCCTCCGAAATCTTGAGTACGACATTTACCTTTTCGAGTCTCTCCTCACCTCCTACCCTTGCCGACTTGAAGCTGTCCGCCAAGCACAAGGAGGCAACACCAACTATTGAGTGGTTTTCTTTAGACGTAGAATTAAATTGTCTAAAAGATGCAACAATCAGTTTTTTTTGCATCTCTATTAGTTTCATCTGTGCAGGGTGGGGGGCAATCATTGTTTGCCACCCCTTACTAAAGTTAATTAGTATTTTAATTGATTTTATTACTTTGTATCCACCGAATGACCAAGTTTTTAATGTTCGAAGTCAGGCAAATTGACGACTTGCTACTGTGCCAAATATATGTTATTATCTTAAATTACTAAACATTTAAAAGCAATATTTGCATATCATACTGGCAGTTGGGTATTTCTATATAGTCTACTTTTGCATAGTACAGTAAATTTTAGGAAATTTAATACACAACATATGGAAAGTGTTCATTGTATATAAAATCTGTCACATCTGCGTCATGGCTGTCACATGGCTTAGCTCACATGGCTTAGCTCTCAGTGTGAGTTGGCCTTTATTCGTGTTCTGTGTATCATGGCTTGTGAATTTTGTCATGAAATGTAATATAAAAGTATTTGTGTTTTGGGTAGCCTAATTTGTAAATTTAATCATGGAAGACGATATTGTAAGGGATTTAAAATCGAGGCCATTTAGTAGAAGAAGCATCGAAGAAAAACAACTGATAATTCAAAAAGGTCGGCCTTTAACAGTTCTGGCGTGTAAAGTGGGCAATAGATCTTTTCAGATGAGTTGGTATTCTCAAATTGACTGGTTATGTGGAAGTACTGATAACACTAGGCAACAAATTCCAACTTTTTTTTTGTTACAGACACGTGAACTACTGATTCCTACTAAAGCGGTGATGCTGATTTCAGATCTGATATCAAAATTTCTCTATCACGTCCAGATTTTGTGTAACCGAAACCCCCTATTTTTCATTTTTTTTCTCACCCGCTTCTATTACGAAAGCCGTCTAAGCTACTTTTCCGTGCCACGTTTTATGTTAAGCATACTTAAATAATTAGTGAACAGGGATGTCTTTCCTCCTTTATTCTGGCTTAAGACAGACAGCGGAATTCCGCTGGCGGAGTTACCACCCCTGCGCCCAACCATCCACCCAAAGCGCGTTAGTATTTTGTTGTTACTACTGAAAGGCAAATTCCTGTTCTTAAGTGAAACTTTGGTGTGTCCTCTTCCTTTGTCGCTTGTAGGATGACGAGCTCTCCTTCTGCAGGAACCAACAATAATCTCCCATCATATTTGGGTTGAAATTACCTTGGTATCTGTTTTCCATAACTGAGATCTGTTGGTGAAAGCGCTCACCATGCTCGTCACTTACAGCCCCAAGGTTGGCCGGGAAGAAGTCAAGATGAGAATGTAAAAAATGAATTTTCAAAGACATTCTGCATCCCATTATTTCATAAGATTTAAGCATGTTTTCTACGAGTTTACGGTGGTTTTCAGCTTTGTGGTTTCCAAGAAAATTTTTGACAACTTCAACGAAAGATGTCCATGCTCCTAGTTCATTCTCATTTAGGTTAGATGGAAACGATGAGTCGTGGATGACACTGCGGATCTGTGGTCCAGTGAAAACTCTAGCTTCTAGCTTAGCATCTGTCAATATTCCTTTGAATTTATCCTTTAAATATTGGAAACCACTACCTTGATGATCCATACCCTTCACGAAATTTTTCATAAGGCCAAGTTTAATGTGAAATGGTGGAAGATGTACTTTCTGAGGGTCAATAAGTGCTGGGTGTTTCACATTGTATTTACCAACAACATGTTCAGTTCTAGATGGCCAATCATGTTTTTGTAGTGGTTCTTGTCATCTCTGCTGTTCCATAGACACAAAAAGCACATATGCTTTGTGTAGCCCAACTGTAACCCAAGAAGTAATGATACAACTTTAAGGTCGCCACAAATATTCCATGTGTGGTCCTTATATTTGATGAGTCTTAGCAGCAGTTTCATCGATTCATAAGTCTCATTAAGGCCAGTGGCATGTGCTACAGGTATTGAAGGTTTTTCATTGCCGTTGTGCAGTAATACAGCTTTAAGGCTAGCTTTACTAGAGTCAATGAACAGTCTCCATTCTTTTGGATCATAGCGACAGCCAATCCCTTGCATCAGACCACTGATATCGTGGCAGAAACAAACGTTTTCTTCCTGTAAGTAAAATGATGAAAACTGCAAATGGCGATGGCGGAAATGGGAAACTTTGGTGTTTGATTGGAGAAGATTAAATTCTTGAAGTCTTGAACCAAGCAACTCTGCCTTTTCTTTTGGTAATTCCAAATCGCGCACTAAGTCATTTAACTCCGCTTGACTTATGTGGGGAAATATTTGCATCTGGAACATATATGCCATCTTTCCCTTTCTATATCACTAGCAGAATCTTCAGATGAACTGCTGTCTGTTATCGTTGCTGGTGGAACTGGTGGTGGATTTGTTTCATCATGTGGTACTGGTTTCATTGCTGATTCGCAGTTTGGGTACGTGATCTTTGATTTGTTTTTCTTTGTGAAACCAGCAATCTTTGTCAAACAAAAATAACAATCATTGAAGTGATTTTTCGGCTCACGCCAAACCATGGGGACTGAGAACGGCATAGCTTTTCTTTTATCATTCATCCAAGCTATTAACATTGCACTGTGCACAGCAAATATGTGGTGCCCAGTCCCTCTGTTGGTCTCCTAACTTAGTCAAAATAACACTTGTAGGCAAGTTTAATCTTTGTTGTTATGTTTCTACGTTGTGGCTTAGGTGTATATTGTCCACAGACAAAGCAGAAGTTGTCTGGGTGATTTACACAAGCACGTCTATTTGATGCCATTTTGAATTACCATACAATATCTGAAAAAACATAGAAAGTAATTATTACGATGTGCCGTTGCCCGTTACTATGCTCTTGACTCAGTGTTGCCAACTCGGGATAAATTTTATTTATCAAAATTGTTCGAATTTGTATATAGTTGGCAAAAAAAATTGCTTTAACCTTGAAAAGTAAGTTCCATATTACTGGCATTAAGCCGATTAAAACCAAAATCTGGACGTGGTAGAAAATTTTACTAAAAGTGATTTGCATTTTACACAAAATCTAGACGTGATAGAAAAAATCTAATTATAGATTTGAAATCAGCATACCGAAATTAGCTAGGAGCACCTATTTGGTCTTCTGTAACAAAATCTTTGTTGCCTAGTGTAATCAAAAACTTTATTGTTTGCCGTGCTTGTTGTTTAAACCAAGAGAAAAAAAATCTTGGACTGATCAAGGCTATAGTAGTATGAAAAACATTTTGGGTGACAGTGCTGTTCACGCAAAATCTTCATCTCACCTTAGCAATTTTAAAGCTTGGAAGTGTTTTGGAAAAAACAGTATTGAAAGTGCAATTAGCAGAACATATGAGATAGAAAGAAAAATCACAATCAGAAAGTTGATGAAAATAGACAGTATCTGAACCATTTAGTGAATGCTGTTTTATATTTAAGTAAGCAGGAATTAGCATTTCGTGGACACGACGAAAGCAGTGACAGTAATAATGAGGGCAATTATAGAGAGCTTAGACAGTGTTTTTGCAAGTAGATTAGTTGCAAAGGAAGGAGCTTCAGGGTTTTCTGGGTTGTCGAGTACCGCACACAATGAACTTATAACTTCGATTGATAAAGTTATTGGTAACATTATTCACGAAGAAATCGAAAAGGCTCCGTTTATTTCGATTCAAGCTGACGAAACTACAGACTGTTCCCTTCAGTGTCATTTATCAATCATTATTAGATACGTTCATAATTACGATATCAAAGAGCGTTTTCATGTTTTTTTTCAATGTAAGTGCAGACAGAAAAGCTAGTGGTTTAATGCAAACAATGTCAAAGTGCTTACAGTCATTTAGCAATGTAGAAAATAAATTAGTTAGTCAAACATATGATGGAGCTGCAGTGATGACTGGTGAATTAAATGGAGTGCAAGAGAAACTAAGACAGTGCGGTTACAAATATGTTCATTTCATTCACTGTTATGCGCACACACTGAATTTAGTTATTATTAAAGTAGCGAATCATTTACCAGGTGTCAAACTTTTTTCTCTCACTTGATGGCATTTAATAAATTTACTTCCTCAAGCACAAAGAGAGAATGTATTCAATAATTTTAAAGTTACCATTCCAAGTTTAAGTGAAACACGCTTGTGTTATCGGTCAAGAACAGTAATCAGCTATATTACGTCAGTCTGGAGCATTGAAAGAGGCTTTAGAAAGCATTTTGAATGATGAAATCTCGTGGGATGAAGATAGTTTAAACTAGGCTGAAAACCTTTACGCAAAAATAGATGACTTTTTATTTATGTTTTATATTTGCTGCTTTGAAGAATTACTTAGCAATGCTGAAAAACTATTTGATGTTTTACAGTACAGGGTAGTGGACATGGAATTTGCAAAAAAGAAAATTAATGATTTTATTAGTTTTCTGGAAGGAAAAATTAATGACAGAAGTTAAAATGAAATTCTTAAAAAGCCATGTGACATAGTAATTTCTCCGACCATTCCTCTCCCTACTAAGAGACTCGGAGGAAAAGTGACACACTTTAAAGAAATTTATTTTAACATTCTGAATACCTCTGTAACAGCCTTGAAGGAACGATTTGAATGCATTCCGGAGTTCTCATTTTTTGAGCTGTTGAATTCATTAATGTTTGCAGTATATAAAGAAAATATCCCGAAAAACTTATAGACGCACTTGAATATAAGTACAGTAATCTATTTGACGTAAAAGCTTTAACGTCAGAATTAAAATACATCTATCAGGCCTCCAATTTTTGTCAGTGCAAACATGCAAAAGAAATTTTAAAGCTTTGTCTTGACCTTGAACTTACAACAGCCTTACCTGAAACGATGAAATTAATTCGGCTTCCTTTGACAATCCCTGTAACTAGTGTGTCAACGGAAAGAAGTTTTTCAACGCTTAACAGAATAAAGACGTACCTACAGAATACCATGTCAGAGGAAAGGCTGTCCAGTTCAGCAAGAATTGCCACAGAGAAAGAAATTGTAATATCGCTAGAGAAGAATAAAGTGTTGTACGACAAAGTAATTGAAGAATTTGCATTAAAACCAAGAAGACTGGCGATGTTTTATTTCCTAAATTTGTACCAGTTAAAAATATTCTAATTATTATACATAATACATATCACAGTAACAAGTATGAAATTATACAGTATATATATATATATATATATATATAAAAGCAAACAACCACAGGGAAAAGGAAAAGGAAACACGAAGTCCGAGCACTTTCGTGATATATTCACATCTTCAAGGAGAAGATGTGAATATATCACGAAAGCGCTCGGACTTCGTGTTTCCTTTTCCTTTTCCCTGTGGTTGTTTGCTTATTAATAAGATCACGTGTTATTCTGTGATTTTAGTGCATATATATATATATATATATATATGTGTGTACAGTACATATATATATATATATATATACAGTGTTGGGCACTAAAGCGTTAATCCGATAACAGTTAATTAACGAAGTTAACTTTTTTTAACGGACTATTAACGGAAGTTAATTTCCATTTATCGTTATCGGACCAGTTAACTTCCGATAACTATATTTAGTCTGTTAAAGTCCGTTAACACGTTAACTGCGAGGAGTCATTCACGGAAGATCACCGCTCCGCGAATGAATTCAAACCGCCATAACTTCAGTTCCCGCCATAATAATTCTCTGGTAAATTAAAATTTAGTTAATGGTTAGTGGTTACAAGGGTTTCAAAACATGTAATCAGTACATTTTTTATTAAAAATAAAAAAAAAGTTATTAAGCAAAAAAGTTGCAAAACTTGATAAAAATACAGTTAAATACCTATTTATTGTTGGATTTTGCATAAATAAACATTTTCTATGGGTTTTAAAGCTTTTTTCCTTGATTTTTTTAAATGTTAGTAAAGAAATAGTTATCGTTAACGGATTATCGTTAACTTCCGTTAACTTTGTAGTAAAATTATCGGATTATCGTTAACTTCCGTTAACTTTGTAGTAAAATTATCGGATTATCGTTATCGGAGTTAAAAATTGGGGTTAACGGATTATCGTTTTGAAATCGCAAGGTGAATAAGTGCCCAGTAGTTAGGTTTGGTTGAGAAATGAACCCAAAAAATTTTTAGAGCAAACGGATAAGGGCCTGCTTGCGGATTTGCAATTAAAATTTGTTATGGTTTTTGACCCAATTTTCGTCATACGCGATAAGAAAACTCGTCATTTTTGAAGACATAATATTAACTAATTATAGATGTAGCAACTCAATATCATTTTCTATCCCAAGAGGAGACAATGCCTAATGTACAGTATATCATGTGTTTTAAGTGTAAAATGATAAAATTTCGTTGAAAAAACGCATTTTTGCTAATTTATTCACATATTTTGGCTACAAAACTTGAAAAAATAATTTTAAAAGGTGATAAATCCAAAAAAATCACATGTTCTCATGTAAAAAGAAAAACTATTCATATGAATCATCATAAGATTGAGAATAATGTCCTTTTGACATAAATGCAGGACGCATCTTCCTGCTCAGTACTTTAGTAAGGATACATCTGTGACGAGTTTCGAACCCGTACACGGTATGGGAAGCCTCTGTCACTAATTTCACACTCCTCTAAACACTCTGAGAGTGAGAAGGCAAGTCTGGAATGTCTGGCTTCGTGTTAGTGTCCATGAATGACTGGATTTCTTCATCAGATAGATGATGTGTGGTAGGTGGTTCCATGACATCAGGGTCAGTAAGGTCGATGAGCTCATGCCAGTGATTTGCATTCCAATTCACCTGGGGAATTTTCTTCCCTGCTTCCTGGTTGCTCTCCATTCTATAAATGAAAAATGAAAATGAAAATATAAATGAAAATGTAAATATAAATAAAAATATAAATATAAATGAAAAATAGTACTCAAATATTGCCGTTTCAATAATACATACAAATTACGCACTTAAAGTGACAATTATAATATTTTTTCCATATTTTTTTGGAGAATAACAGCTTTGGCAAAAAAATAAATAATAATTACAAGAAGCGCAAAATTTACCTGTGTCTGAGAGTGAGTATAGTCTTAAGCCCAAGATTCCTGAGTCTGTCTTCATCATCTTTCACCATGGCATAGAGGATGTTCTCAGGTCGGACGCAGAAAACATTACCCTGGATGTTCTGCTTTACAATGCGTTTCACATCATCAAATGGAATCAGCCTCAGTCGGCTGATAGCAGAGAAGAGGATGCGAGGAGAATCATGCAGCTTAGAGGATGCCTTTATCTCAAACCATGCAGGAGCATAAACTCGAACAATGTAATGGACCAACTTTTTCAAATTCAGGTTTGGTCTGTTGTTTCTTGTGTACAAACAAAGAAGTCGTATGGCAAGAGTTAACCATCTTGCATGGTTAAGTGGACCAATCTTCCAAGCAGCCCATCTGTCATCTACTCTTCCTGATCCGATCCCTCTGCAATACTCATACAGAAGCATTTGATCATGACTGAGGTCTTTCAGTACTTCCTCTGGAATGTACCCTTCAATGATTGGAGTTTCCACAGCTTCAAACTGTACCTGAGGCTCATCCTGTATATCTTCTGCGCACCTTTGCCCAAGGGGCCCGCTGAAACTTCTTGGGCCAGTTGTCACTCCATCCATTTTTTTGAAAAGAACTTTTAGTGGGAGTTCATTCTGATGTAGTGCGCAACCAATAGTGTGCAGTTTCCTCCCCAGAGTTTCTTCAAGTTTTACCACTAAACCACTCTTCCAGCCAGTGTTGGTTGCGGTATTTTCAAGAAGAATGGCTCGGATACTTTCAAGGCTATTATATTCTTCAAGAACACTGAATGTCTCCTGAGCAAGGACCTCACCAGTGGCGCCTATAACAGGAATTGTTCTGTGGGTCAAGTAGGCGCCAGGAGATTTTCTATCTTCATAGGTGAAGGTGAGGTGATGTTCTGCGTCAACACACTTTCTGAGAACAGTTTCCCCTTCAGGTGTCTCTATTTCTTTGTAAGTCATGGTATTCTCGTCAACCTTCCCATCCACACCAACACAAATGAGCTGTGTCTTTTTCTCTGATTCCACACCCTCACTAACTACCCTAATTTGGGCTTTGGCCCTATCTAATTTGCACTTGTCAATCATGATGTGATTGATGTCAACTTCAGGTCTCAGTAGGTGTTTGATGTCATGGAGCAAGGCATTCCCAAGAGCTGCGTCCAGATTTGATGAACATTCACCTCTGACAAGTTCCATAGCATATCTGGGAAACTTTAAAAGGCTGTAGTCTCCTGAAGGCCTCTTCCTAGGCTGCCATTCATCTTCTCCTTCCTGAAAATAAATGGAAAATATTAATGCGTTTTCTGTTTATTTATTTATTTATTTATTTAATTAAATAAATAAAAATAAATTATTTATTTATTTATTTATTTATAATTATATATAATTAATATAAATAAAAGGAAACTAACCTCGCCACCAGATGAACTGCTTGTAAGTCCAGGCAACTCTGGAGGCTGCATGAAAGATCCTACTAACTCAACTTCCTCCTGAGGTAGTACATGTTGCTGTCCTTGTTTGGCCTTCCTGTCTCTTTTGGCAGCAGCTGTGTCCACTGAAGACAGCTGGTATGCACCCTTAGGACCTGTTTTGGATCGCTGATCACGAAGGCATGCTCTTTCTTCAAGTGGCACCTTTGCATTTCGAGGGCAAACACAGATGGTGTTCTTGTGTACACTTGTTCTTCTTACAGTATACTCTTGAATCACTGCAAGGCAAAATATCCAAAGAACAGGAACAGGCAGAAATATCAAAAAGTTTGTCCAAGTTAGCATCCAGATTTCGCTTGACACTTGCCTTAGCATGCTTGCGATTAATGTCTTTCACAAGAGTGAGTAGGTCTTTAACCTTTCTGTCAATGGATTTGTCATTAATCAAAGGCAGCCTTGGATTCGCTGAAGACCAAATGGATTTTAAATCCTTGCTAACTTGCTGCACTAAGACCCAAAAATCTGCGCCAGGGTTAGCATACTTTTCTTCACTTTTCTTTCAGGTCAGGTGTCTTGTTTTCGCTTTCGGCATTATTTACACCGGAAAATCTGAAACACAATGAAAAATGTTAATGCGAATAGCAATATGTAAGAAATAAGCGTGAACGGTCACGGGAAATATAATATTTTACCATTACTTTTTAATAAAGATGCATAATTAATAATTATGTAAAAATACAAGTAAAACGTTGATATTTATGCTTATAGAAACAAGTTAATAATTTTGGGTTTGCTTTGTTTTGGTTGCACGTATGCCGCATACGGGATTTTACGCATGAAGCGATAACAGAAAAAATTAAAAACTTAAAAGCTAAATTCGCATTCTGATCTTTTATCAAAATGCATTTCTTTGTGATTTTCACATTTCATAGATGAAACGACGACAACTGGATGTTTATTCGCTTTCTGGTACCAACTTCGACCACCCCTAAATTATATATATATATATATATATATATATGCTTGAAGGGTTTGAGCCTGAGTATCCACAAAAACCTGGCATCGCCCCTAATATATATATAGATATATATATATATATATATAACGTAAAGAACGACGCTTGTATAGGAGAATATTCCGCGCAAGATGAGGAGGGAGAACGAAACAAATGAAAAAATGAGGTAACCACCCGGGAATCGAACCCGGGATCTTCCGATTGCCGGTCAGATATGATAACCATTACACCATGGGCCTCACTCCATCAAATGCCGTAATTCTCCTACATACGCGCAGAAACCAATGCCCGAAGGGGGCACCTCCCGCATGCCGTACATTATATACATTTTAACTGCAAACACGCAGTATAATTAACGTAAAGAACGACGCTTGTATAGGAGAATATTCCGCGCAAGATGAGGAGGGAGAACGAAACAAATGAAAAAATGAGGTAACCACCCGGGAATCGAACCCGGGATCTTCCGATTGCCAGTCAGATATGATAACCATTACACCATGGGCCTCACTCCATCAAATGCCGTAATTCTCCTACATACGCGCAGAAACCAATGCCCCAAGGGGGCACCTCCCGCATGCGCGTATGTAGGAGAATTACGGCATTTGATGGAGTGAGGCCCATGGTGTAATGGTTATCATATCTGACCGGCAATCGGAAGATCCCGGGTTCGATTCCCGGGTTGTTACCTCATTTTTTCATTTGTTTCGTTCTCCCTCCTCATCTTGCGCGGAATATTCTCCTATACAAGCGTCGTTCTTTACGTTAATTATACTGCGTGTTTGCAGTTAAAATGTATATATATATATATATATATATATATATATATATTTATTAGGGTAGAGTGAAATCCGGAGATTTTTTTATTTAAAAAATCTCAATTTGCATGTACTTTCAAAAGTTGTTAAAAGATGTATGAAAGACACCGGTAAAGTTTGATGATTCTGTCGAAATATTTAGAGGTGGCGCAACATTAATGAAAAAAAATGGCTTTAGGCGAATCATGTAAATTCTTGTGTTATCTCGTTCTGCATCAGTTTTTGTGTCTGGTGTAAAGTTGGTATGATATACCAGACAAAGTTTACTTTATTGCTTATTTTATCTAATGCTCCAAGGCTCATATGCATATTATTTAGGTGTTATATCAATTTTTTTAATGAATAATCTCTGAATTTACGTGCAGCTCTTCGCTAATTTGTGCTATGTTGCAATAAATTACCCATAACTCATCACGAAGATGCGTAGGCGTATGGGATGGCACTTTACTGGGGGGGGGTGTCGGAAAAAATTTGCCCTAAAAATTTTCAGGGTGCCCTGATTTCCGCATAAGCACTATGTGTAGCATAAAATAACAAAGGTTAGAGTATGAGTAACATATATTAAAGCCTTTTTGATATAAAAAACATTACAATTTACAAAAATGAGATAAAATTTTGCTACAACATTTCTAAATGACAAGCAAAACTACGGCATTGCAGTTGATATACAGTGGAATTCAGTAAGTCCTCAACTTACGTTTTAATTAACTACAAGTATAGTAGCAAGTGATTAATTCACCTCAAGAACTAAAAAAAAAAAGGAATGTCAGGAAAAATCTGCCCTGAAAATTTCAGTATCTGCCCTGAAAATGCTCAATATTTGCCCTGAAAATGCTCAATTTCCTAGTCCTAGGGGCGGGGGGGCTGCCGCCCTCCCAGACCCCGACGTCGTATGCCTATGCGAGGAGGTGGCTGCACATCGAGTTCCGACATTGCCCATCCCATCCTCCCAACCATAGTTTGGTTTAATTAGTGACATTTATACTCAGATTTAGTGTTGAACTTTGGCATTATCGATCTTGATTTAATTCAGGCAATGATGAATACATCGCTGTAATCGCTTCCACAAAGAGCTGCAGATGCTTCAGTGAAAGGTTTCACTTCTGTTTCCACAGCTTGTGAGTGGCAAGGGTATTTTGAGAACAAATTTTATGATGCATCTTCATCTTGGTTCATGATACTCCTCAATGCCTCTAAATTTAAGTGTTTAGTCAAAGATAGTTCCAACCTGGGAGACTTGTCCCATCTAATCATTTCCGTATACTCACGGCGCTAAAGAGTACATCTGGCACTACAAACTCTCTCACTTCCATCAGTTAACTTTGCTTATCTCTGGCGAAAGTATTCGTCGAAATGCTAACTTACGAATGCATCTTCTTTCGTCTGTGAGCATTGCTACCAACAAACTTTCCCGATGTGCAAAGAAGCAAAGAAGGAATTGCGCTGAATAACAGGATCAATTATTGCCTTCAAATTGTCCGACAGGTATCTCGATTTTAAGATAAGATGCCAGAGATGTTTTGAACTGAGAACAAGCTGGATTTTTTTTTTATCTGAAACCATGTAGGTGCACAGACTCTTTCAACAAATTCTGCTAGGATACGCAAAATCTTAAACGCTACTTGCTTGCAACGTAGAGTCTCATTATTCGATTGGCTCTTGTCACTCACCTGAAATGAGCTAAAGTCAGGGACGGATCCAGACCAATCTGACTGATGCGCATGCATTGGTCAGAAAAATATGTGCTCCGTTTGCATCGGTCAAATAATTGACCTGTCGGTAACCTAACCTCAGTGTCTCTCAGATACTGAGATAAGGTTACCGACAGGTCAATTATTTGACCGATGCAAACGGAGCACATATTCTTCTGACCGATGCATGTGAATCGGTCAAATCGGTCTGGATCCGTCCCTGTAAGGTACCCAGTTGGCTGTTGTTGTAGGCTCACCGAGCTTTCACTAGTTGAAACACATTGCAGATGTCCAGCAGATATTCTGATCTTTACTGAGATCAGGACTTTCAGAGTTGTTTAATACAACTGGAAGGAATTGCTGGAAGTTTATGAAAAGTGGGCCTCTGCCTGATTCACTTTTCATAAACTTTTGCAACATTCGTGGCCTTTCCTCAAAATTTTAATCAGTTGAACACCAACTCTCCTCCTCTAAACCTCACCTTCTCTTCCTCACTAAAACGCCGGTGTCTAGGACGACTGACAGCTTCCCCTTTTCTGTACCCTCTTACTTTCTCTACTCAATTTCACTCCAAAAGTGGGTGTTGCGTTTATGTACACAACGACCTAACTTGTTCTCGTATTCCCGAAGTTGATTCCTTCGAATTCTATACCTCTGGCTACGGCTTACATGCCAATCTCAAACTAAATACATCTGCGCTGGCTAACTTTCTCCTAATTTTACTGACTTTCCGAAATTCTTTGACTACCTCACTTCCAAAGTGGAATACATTCTATACTACTCTGCTTTTGCTGAAATCTTCATTTTAGGAGATTTCATTGTTCACCACCACTTTTGAATTTCCTCTCATTTTACTAACACCCCTAGTGAACTAGCTTACAACTTTTCTATTCTGAATGACCTAGAGCAGATTGTACAGCACCCTAGTCGTATCCCCGATCGCCTTGGAGATAGGCCCAACATTTTGGATTTATTTCTCATCTCTCATCCTTCTTCTTACTCTGTCAAACTTTGTTCTCCGTTGGTCTCCTCCGACTACAATCTTATATCTGTTTCTTGTCCTATCGCTCCAATTCAGCCATTGAATCTTCCCAAAAAGAGGATTAAAAGGTACTATTAATAGTGCCTTTGGCACTTTGGCGCCGCTGATTGGGAGGCCCTTGCGCAGTACTTCTCTGATTTCCCATGGAAAGGTTACTGCTTCTGTGGTCGGGGCCCTTCCGACTGTGCTGAGTACATCACGGAGGTGATTCTCTCGGGCATGGAGGCGTAGATTTCATATTCTATTCCTACCACAAATGCTGTTCTAAAGCTGTCCCCAAAAGAGAGGAGTCTTTCAGAAGATACCATCGCTATCCAGCTCCTGACTCCCACTCAGCTTATATTTCTGCCCGGAATCGTGCAAAATCTGTTCTTCGACTCGCCAAAAATTCTTTCATCCGACAAAAATATGTAAACCTATCCATTTGTAATTATTCTCGCTCTTTCTGGCATCTAGCTAAGAACCTCTTCAACAACTTCACTTCCTCTTCTTCCTCTTCTTTCCCTCCTCTTTTTCATTCTGACGGCTGAGTTACCGTCTCTTCTTCTGACGAAGATGAGCTCTTCGCTCAAACTTTCGCTTACAACTCAACCCTAAATGAGTCCGCTGCTGATCCTCCATCTCCTCCCCCCTCTGACCTTATTATGTCAGAAATTAAAGTCTCTTCTAAAGATGTTTTTTCTGCCCTATCTGGGATCAACTCTAGGAAGGTGTATGGTCCTGATGGTGTTCCTCCTGTTGTTCTTAAGAACTGTGCTTCTGTGTTGACACACTGCCCAGGCAAACTCTTTCCTCTTTGTCTCTCATCTGGTACTTTTCCTTCCTGCTGGAAGTTCGCTTTCATTCAGTCTGTCCCAAAAAAGGGTGACCGCTCTCACCCCTCCACCTGTCGTCCAATTGCTTTAATTTTTTGCCTTTCTAAAGTTTTTGAATCTATCCTTAATAGGAAGATCCTTAAACACTTCTATCTTTCAGATCATCAGTATGGATTCCGCAAGAAATGCTCTACTGGCCATCTTCTTTCATATCTCTCTGACTCTTGGTCATCTTTCTTTCGGGATTTTGGTGAAACTTTTGCTATTGCACTAGACATATCAAACGTTTTTGATAGACTCTGGCACAAATCTTTAATTTCCAAACTGCCCTCCTTCGGTTTCTATCCTATCTGTGCCTTCATCTCTAATTTCCTTTCTGGCCGATCTATAGCTGCAGTTGTAGATGGCCACTGTTCTTTGGCCACTGTTCCTCTACTAAAGCTATTAACAGTGGTGTTCCTCAGGGTTCTGTCCTTTCACCCACTCTTTCCTTTTATTTATCAATAATCTGTTATCTCGCACTTCCTGTGCTATTCACTCCTATGCCGATGATTCCAGTCTTCACTTCTCCACCCGCTTCACAAAACGCCTCTCTCTATAGTCACTCCATGTTTTGCGTAGAACGGCTATGATACACCTAACCACTGATCTTTCTGCCATCTCTAATTGGGGCAGAGAAAACCTTGTGGTTTTCAATGCCTCAAAATTCAGTTCCTCCTTCTGTCTACTCGTCACAATCTTCCACGCAACTATCCCCTTACCTTCAACATTACAGAACTCAATCCTTCCTCTTCAAATAATATTCTTGGCGTTTCCTTTTCTCGTAATCTTTCCTGGAAAGATCAATGTACTCTCTTTCCGAAACAGCTTCTAAGAGGTTAGGTGTGCTGTACCGGCTCCGCAGTTTCTTCACCCCCACTCAGTTGCTGTCTTGTCCGTCCCTGTATGGAATACGCTTCTCATGCGTAGTGTGGCTCAACCTACACAGCCGTACTTGACCGGGTAGAATCAAAGGCTTTTCGTCTCATCAATTCCTCGCCTCTTACTATCTGTCTTCAATCTCTCTCTCTTCGCCGCAGTGTTGCCTCACTCTCTCTTTACTATCGCTATTATAACGGACACTGCTCTTCTGAATTCTCTAATTGCATACCTCCTGCTTTAAGGTGATGAGCACGCAGCACCAGCCTTTCGACACATTCTCATTCCTTTTCTGTCCAGCTCTCAAATGCAAGGGTTAATCGGTATTTTCAATCTTTCATCTACTCAACAGGTGAACTCTGGAACAATCTTCCTCAGTCCATCTTTCCTCCTGTCTATGACCTCCAATCTTTCAAACGCAGA
>JAJOZX010000662.1:897500-972500 GCA_023014485.1 Bathynomus jamesi | reverse complement strand
ACATGCTGCCAAATTAGAAAAATTGGGAATCACTCAGTCGTTTTTTAATAAGCCAGATAATTTTATTTTTAACTTTTCTAATAGAGTTTTAAGTATTAGAGAGAAAGAAATATTGTCGTTAGGCTTAAATTTTGATCTACCTCATTATAAACTAAATTTTTATACATTTTTCTCTGGTTTTGAAAATCTTCTCATTAATATTAAGAATTGTGAGATCCGACCAAATTTATCGTTTCATAACTTGGTAAAACAAATGGAGAGCATCTCTTTTAAGAATTTTTATAATTTTAAACCTCCATAAAGTGTTTTCCCCCCTTTTTAATAAGCAAGATTTTAAAATTCTTAATAATTTGAAAAAGGATAACTCTGTCATCATTACAAAACCGGATAAGGGTAAAGGAGTAGCGTTGCTTGATTCAACAGTTTACATAAATAGAATGAGACAATTTTGTCGGATACGTCTAAATTTAAAAGGGTAAAAGAGAATGTTCTGTCTAAATTGCTAAAACTCGAAGATAAACTTAATAGGTTTTTGCGTAAATTAAAAAATAGTAATATTATTGATGACAATACATACAATTTTTTGTTTGCTTCTGGTTCTAATCCAGGAATTCTATGCGGTTTACCCAAAGTCCATAAGCCAAATTTCCCACTAAGACCTATTCTTTCGGCCTGTGGTACATTCAATTATAACTTAGCCAAATTCTTCGTTCCCTTGTTTTCAAAACTTACCTATAATGACTATTCCATTAACAACTCGTTTGATTTTGCTAAAGATATAAAAGAGATCAATCGTGCTGATTCTCTTACTATGGCCAGTTTTGATGTCTCGTCATTATTTACAAATGTCCCGTTAAAAGAAACATTAGATATCTTACTAAACAAGTTATTCACTACTGGTAATACTCTTATTAAGTTGTTAATGGCCTCACTCAGACTCAATTTAAAAACCTCCTCGAAATAGCGTGTTTTGATAATCTTTTCTTATTTAATAGCAACCTTTACAACCAAATTGATGGGGTAGCTATGGGTTCCCCGTTGAGCCCAACACTAGCAAATGCATTTCTTTGCCATTACGAAGAAATTTGGTTGAAAAGTTGTCCTAATAGTTTTAAACCCGTATATTACAGAAGATACGTGGATGACACTTTCTTAATATTTAAACATCCTTCACACGTAAAACTTTTTCTTCATTATCTCAATAAACAACATAGTAATATTAAGTACACATGTGAAAACGAAACATATAATAGTTTACCTTTCCTGGATGTTCTAGTTAAACGGGCTAATAACAAGTTCCAGACCTCACTATTTAGAAAACAAACTTTTACTAGTTTGGGAACCAATTCTTTAAGGGCTCTTTTCCGTTCTACCCCAGCAACAAAAAATTAAATTATATATTATTTTCTACTGTAGTTTTACTTGATGAATTCAATAATATACTGTATATCTTATTTTGGAGAAATTAATAACAAAAGAGTTATAGTCCGTTTATTTTATTTAAAAGTAGAGATTGCATTTAAGATTTCAATAAAAATGTCCTTTCCTTTTTGTCTTCTCCTCCACAGAAATTCACATAAATAAGAATCTATCATATTTCTAGATGTTCCCCAATGTCTCTTGTTCCTTTGTTTAGCTAAATCAACTGTACGCCCTTGACGATTGGTTAGGTTAGGTCGTGATATTTTCGTTAGTTAGCCTTATAAGGTTAACTAAAGAAGGCTGGGGTAGAACGTTATTTCCTTAACTATGTTTATGAAATTCCATTTATCATCCATAACAATATCTACAAAAGAGAGAAAAAATTAATAATTATAACCATAACTAATTAAAGCACGAATACTTTCTCCAAAATAAAATATATATTATTGAATTCAGCAAGTAAAACTACACTAGAAATTGTTGCTGGGGTAGAACGGAAAAGATCCTATTTAAGTTGTATGTTTTATAAATATAAGATTAGTGCTATAGTAACATTATTAACAAGAAGTTACCGAATTTGTTCAGATTACTTTTCATCAAACGAAGAATTTAAATTTTTAAGACAGTACTTTATTAATAACACTGGTCTACAGCCAAAATGCTTCGGAAATAAAAGTAGTCAATCTTTACTAATTTTGGGTTACTGAATACGAAAATGATGCCTAAAATTGGCAGTTGGCTCTATTTATAAAGATATCAGGCAACCCTTCACCCTACTAACTGGACTGCATCTGTCGCGTAATATGTAGACGCTTGTGACACATCGACGCATTGAATCTACTGCGCATGCGCGGTTATATTTTTTTATTTTAATAAATTAATGTAAATATATACATATATATACACAATAAAATGTAATTTTAAATTTATCTATTACATTATGTATTTGTAAATTATTTATTAAGAAATAGATTGGATCATTTTAACATATTGCTTCCCATAATGTTTTTTATATTAATATAAATGGAATACTATCCTAACTTAACCTTACCTATTTAAAATTATTAAAATGCAATGTAATTACATTAATTTATTAAAATAAAAAAAAATATAACTACGCGCATGCGCAGTAGAGTCAAGGCGTCGATGTGTCACAGGCGTCTACATATTACGCCACAGCATCAGTTCATTCGCGGAAGTCATACAGTGCACCCTTGTCAAACTCTTTTTAGTGTTTGCTTTAGAAACTGAATTTTTTTCAGCCTAATTTGGACAAAGATGCCTCGTAATTGCGTGAACAGTATAGATAACTTCTGTTATGTTTGTGGAGAATTGACTTTTGCATCACAAAAGCGTACTATAACCGCCGTGATTAGGAAAGCCTATCACCTTTATTTTGGCTCTAAGATTGGAGATCAGGACAAGAGCTGGGCCCCACACATATGCTGCAATACTTGTGCAACAAACCTTCGCCAGTGGTTGAATCGGAAAAGGAAATCTATGCCTTTTGCAGTGCCAATGGTGTGGAGGGAACCAACAGATCATGTCAGCAATTGTTACTTCTGCATGGTGCCTCCAGTCAAGAAAGGTATTTGCAAGAAGAAAAAGTGGATTTTACAATATCCGAATATACCCTCTGCTATACGCCCGGTACCTCACGGCGAAGGACTACCCGTTCCTAAGCCCCCACACTCATTCTCCCTGGAGTCAGAGGACGAGGAGAATGAAGGAACTTGCGAAACTTGTGAGCCTTCAACTTCACAAGACCCTGAATTTGTTTATAACTTGACATCTTCTAAACCGCACATGATAACTCAGAATGAATTAAACGACCTTATCAGAGATTTAGAACTGCCAAAGAGTAAGGCAGAGCTGTTGGGCTCCAGATTACAGCAGTGGAATCTCCTCGCTGAAAATGTTAGAGTGTGTAAGTTTCGTGACCGTCAAAAAGATTTTGTCCCATTCTTCATCATGGAAGGTGACCTTGTAGCTTGCAACGACATCGATGGTCTGATGGCAGCTCTCAACATTATTCACAATCCTGATGAGTGGAGACTGTTCATTGATTCATCGCAGTTGAGTCTAAAAGCTGTTTTGTTGCATGTTGGCAACGTATTACCATCAATTCCAGTTGGTCATACAGTCCACATGAAGAAAACATATGACAACATGAAGCAACTTTTGAACTGCATAAACTATGACAAACATCTGTGGCAGGTTTGTGGTGACTTGAAAGTTGTTGCTA
Source organism: Bathynomus jamesi (assembly GCA_023014485.1). Lineage (NCBI taxonomy): Eukaryota > Metazoa > Arthropoda > Malacostraca > Isopoda > Cirolanidae > Bathynomus > Bathynomus jamesi. Next base: position 968,833 of record JAJOZX010000662.1, on the reverse strand, counting down.
TCGTGCTTGGACTGCATCCGGGCTACACTAAGTATTGGTTGCAATATGTCTTTAAAGATACATTTCCTCCATTCGCACCTGGAATTTTTTCCGGCCAATTGCGGAGCAGTCAGCGATGAACATGGTGAACGTTTCCACCAGGATATCTCAGCGATGGAGAAACGCTACCAGGGGAAATGGAGTCCATCATTGTTAGCAGACTACTGCTGGACAATAACAAGAGATGCTCGAGAAATTGAATACAAGAGACAAGCAAAGAAGCGACGGGTTGAATCAATATAAGTGACTGCATTATACAGGTATGTTACTAATATATGGTATACATATAGCAAAATGTGTAACTTAAATTTTGTTGGAAACTGTAGCCAATCGACTGTTTTTATGGTCATATTCGTTTTCAGCACCCCAAAATCCATAATAGGAAACATTTTATCTCCGGAGCACAAACGTTTTCAAAATTTGTAGACCAGTGTAATTACTACCTTTCTAATCTTTTTGACAACCAATTAAAGAAATTTTTAAATAACACTTTTAAAACTAAACTCCCCATAACTACAGTACAAAAAGAAACCAGATATATTAAATTACCTTTTTATGGTTATTTATCATTGCGTATTCGAGGTGAAGTGTCCAAACTGCTGAAGTCTAGTTATCCCCAAATAAATTTTAGATTCGCCCTTGTCAACCCACTTAAATTATCAAATTTGTTAAGGTTTAAAGACAAATTCCCCAAAACTGTATGCCCTAATGTTGTTTATAAATACACGTGCGACAGCTGTAAGGCTGCGTATATTGGCAGTACTCAACTCCAACTGGAGGTACGCCTTTCTCAACATTTGGGCTTATCAGTCCGTACTAGCCGTCCCCTCAGTAGCCAACTGTATACAATCCGCAATTAGAAACCATAGTAATGAAAACAACCATCCCCTTCACAAAACTCAGTTCGAAATTCTAACTAGATCCAATAACCTTACAGAACTCCGAATTTTAGAATCTTTGTACATCTATAGAAACAAACCTTCCATTAACAATAATAGTTCTGTAATAATTTTTGGTCTTCCTTAAATTCTGAACCGTGTTTTATTTGTGAAGTATAATCCAATACAGTTATACATGTATTTAATACTATAGAGAATGTGTAATTTATCAAAATTAACGTATTCTATATCCTCTATGTTTTGCAGGTTTAAGTAATTTTCAGGTGAAAATTAATAAAATGATAAATTTAAAAACATAATAAAAGTTTGATAAATAATAGTACAAATACAAAGAATTGAGTTATCTTAGCATTAAAGGTACATTCAAGAAATACTTTAGTAAATCAATCAGTATCATTAAGTTAGAGCGCTATACCAAAGAATAATACTTATACGTACCAAAGAACTATTATCAATGATTTTATCAAGATGCTCTTTTATTCATTATTATTTATCAAACTTTTATTATGTTTTTATATTTATCATTTTATTAATTTTCACCTGAAAATTACTTAAACCTGCAAAACATAGAGGATATAGAATACGTTAATTTTGATAAATTACACATTCTCTATAGTATTAAATACATGTATAACTGTATTGGATTATACTTCACAAATAAAACACGGTTCAGAATTTAAGGAAGACCAAAAATTATTACATTCTTCCCCCCTCAAATTCTGAAACGATCACATGTAAGGCGCAGGTTTTCTAACCTAAATGTACATACTAGCTTAAACTAATTAAACTTAAATCTAAGAGTAACCATATCGATCAACTGGTCGTCTGATACGGAGGAGCGACGCAGAGGAGGATTGGTAGGTGAATCTTGATTTTGGGGAATGGGAGCTTGGTCTATTACTGGCGTCTGTGCATCTAGAATTTGATCTTGAGTCTCAACATCTAAGTTTTGTGGAACGTCAACGTTTTCAATCGGAACTTCAGGTCTCGTCTCGGTCCGGATAGGGGAATCGCCAGCAGGAGCAAGGTCTTTAATAGCGACCGTATCTTCCCGACCGCTGGGAAAACGGATATGAGCATATTGGGGATTAGATTCTAACAACTCTACTTCTTGAACTAATGGATCGTCTTTGTTTCTGACGTATTTTCGTAGCAATACCTTCCCAGGAGACGAAAGCCATGTCGGCATACTCATCCCAGACGTAGATTTTCGAGGAAAGGCAAAGAGACGCTCGTGAGGAGTACAATTGATTGAGGTGCATAATAACGAACGTAGAGAGTGCAGAGCGTCCGGCAGCACGGACTCCCAGGCGCGGATGGGCAGACCTTTGGATTCTAAAGCCAAGGTGACTGTCTTCCATACAAGGCCGACGTAGCGCTCGCACTGGCCGTTACCAGTAGGGTGATAGGGAGTCGAACGACTTGTCGGGACACCTCGTTGATGTAAAAAGGATTTGAGGTCTGCGGACATAAATGAGGCTCCCCTGTCCGAATGTACATACCCTGGCAACCCAAAAATCGAAAATAAGTAGTTAGGCAGGATATCACTGTAGGGGAAGAAATGTCGCGACAAGGAAAGGCAAAGGGGAAACGAGAAAATTCATCGACTACAATGAGCAGATATTTATTACTAGACGAAGAAGGCAGCGGACCTTTAAAGTCATGCTTAAACGGTCAAAAGGTCGCATAGATCTAATCAACTCGTGTTCTTGGGGTCGATAAAATTTCGGTTTCAACCTTTGGCAAGTGTGGCAGCTAGAAATTACACGTTTGATATCGTCAACAGAATAAGGAAGATTGCGTACTCGAACAAAATGTGCAAGCCTGGTTACCCCAGGATGGCAGAGTGATTTGTGAAGTTCGTATAGATCACTTTGAGATGTGGAAGCACAAATCTCTCGTGATAAAGCGTCAGCTGCGGTGTTGAGAGAGCCCGGTCGGTGCACAACTTCATAACTATAAGGCATGAGTTCTAATCGCCAACGAGTTATCTTTTCGTTCTTTATTTTGCCTTTGTGTTTAATATCAAACATATATGAGACAGATTTTTGATCTGTTATGAGTGTGAATTGTTTACCTAAGAGAAAATGTCTCCACTTCCTGACAGCTTCTACATAGCGTACGCTTCCTTCTCTACTGCGCAGTGATTTTTCTCAGCAGAATTAGCGAACGAGAAAAGAAGGCTACAGGCCGGCCATTTTGATTGAGGGTGGCACCGATTGCTGCATCGGAAGCGTCAGTTTCCACGGTGAACGGCATATTTTCATCGATATTGGCTTTAACTGATCCAATTATGGCAGATTTTAATTTTTCAATAGCGGCGACAGCTTCCTTGGAGAGAGGAAACTTGGCATCTATCAAGGGGCGTATTTTCTGGGAAAACTGAGGAACCCACTTTGAATAGTAGGCGAAGAGACCAGTTAAGCGAGAAAGCGACCGTTTACATGTAGGTATCGGCATTTCTTTCAAGGGGGCGAGACGAGACGGATCTGGACGGAGTTCATTGTGGCTGATTTGATAACCTAAAATGCAAATAGTATCTTTAGAAAAGTGACTTTTGTCGTTGTTCAACGTCATTTTAAATTTTTGGGCAACTTCCAAAAATTTTGATAGATTTTTGTCGTGATCCTCTTGGGTACGACCGCATATCGTCACGTCGTCAAGGTACGAGTACGTATCTATTAATGTATTTTCTCTTATCAGACTATCTATTATACGTTGGAAGCACGCAACTCCGTTCGTGAGCCCGAAACTAAGACGTTTAAATTGAAACAGACGGCCATCTGCTTCGAATGCCGTGTAAGCTTTATCATCAGCATGCAGTGGCACACAGTGATAAGCACTTCGTAAGTCTATAGTGCTAAATACTTTATACGAAGAAATTTTGTTGACTAAATCCTCTATATTTGGAAGCGGGTAGGCGTCTAGGTGCGTAAATTTATTTATGGTTACAGAGTAGTCGACTACTAACCTTTTCTTGCTGTTACTGTTGTTAACAACGTGGACCTGTGCACGCCAAGGAGAGTCGCTAGGTTCTATGATATCTTCCTGGAGCATTCGGTCAATTTCTGAGCGTATAAATTCAGTATCCGACGTTTTGAACTTGCGTGACTTCGTTATTATAGGTTTACAATCGGGGGAAAGGTTGGAGAATACGCGGGGTGGATCAATTTTTAAGGTCGCTAGAGAGCAAATTTCCAAGTCGGGCTCAGAGCCCCCGAAATTCATTTTAACAAAGGAGTGTTTACCCAGGAAAGGTAAGCCAAGGATAACATCAGTACAGCATCCGGGAAGTACGAGAAGTCGAACATTGCCATAGGAACGTTTCCTTATTTTTAATTCCACTTCACAGAATTTGTTTATCGGAGTTGTGAGATTAACCGAGGCCATAGATATGGTTCCTTGATAGTCCTGCATTGGCAATTTCAGGTTTTGCGCGATGTATTCAGATATGAAGTTTTCGGAACTCCCAGTATCCAGGAGACCCTTCAAGAGATAATTGTTAACATGTAAGTCAACAATTGAATTCTTCAGAGTAGACGGCACACAAGCGAGGGTTGCTGAGTGAACAGACGCACTGACTGGCTCCTTTGTGGACTTGCAAACCTTTGAAAAATGACCTCGTTTTCTACATTTGTAGCAAGTTGCGTCACGAGCGGGACATTGCGAGCGATCGTGTCGTGAAGAGTTACCACAGAAGAAACATTTCTGGTTACGGCGAGGAGCGGCAGCACATGTTTCGGTTTCCTGAACAGATTCTCTCGATGTCTGCCGGGGGTCAACAGGGCAATTCTCACTAACGGCTTCTACCGTAGCTATAAGGCGACTTTCAGGGGTAGCAGAATCATAAGCTTGAGAATCTTTCATTGCAATCTCTAAGGCCCGAGCTTGATCCACTGCCGAGGAAAGAGTCAAGGTTTTGTTTTCTAGCAATCTAGTTCGGATACGAGGCGAAGAAATGCCAGTGATGAATGAGTCGCGAATATACTCATCTCGATAAGTGTCAGCTGTTACATTTTTGAAGTTGCAATCTATGCTAAGTTTCTGTAAAAACTCCGTGCCTTGTTGTTTGCGAGTAGCGAGCTTGTGACGAGCCACTACTTCATTGGCGGGCTGAATGAATGCATTCTTCAAGGCAGTTAAGGCCCCGTCGTAAGTAGTACACTCAGATATAATCTCAAAGTTTTCGGAAGAAACAGAGTTAGCCAAGAGTCCGAGATAAGTGTTACTACTTCCTTCAAGTGCATCCTTATATCGCGAGAAGACGAAAAGCCAATGTTTGAAAGTACGTGCCGCTTCAGGCGCAGTCGGTAGTACCTCAAGTCTTTCAGGCCGTAGTCCACGTTCCATCGCAACAACAGACGAAGAGTTTTAGTTGATTAAATTGATAAAATCATTGATATAATTCACTGGGGAACACAACTTTTGGTGACTTAGATGTTAGACCTGTTTCTGGGTATATTGAGGTCGCTGATTCTATGACATTAGTTTTTCTCCATCAGCTCTGCTTATCAAGATATATCTGTTGTTGTCAATTGAATACAAAAGTATGATGAATGTCAGCAAAAATAGTGTATTAACATCAAACAAGTATAAGGTACGAAAAATATTTCTTAAATTCAAACAAGCTTGAGACACGAACGGCTAAAAAAGTTCTTTCATTGAGACAGCTCACATAAACCGCGTTTCTGAGATTTCTTGCGATGAGATGTGCCAGGACATTCGCGTTGGATGCTCCAGCAGTAATCTGCCATCATGTGAGTATCCCATCGTCCGCGGTACCGTTCTTCCATGGTCCTTAGTTCTTGGTGAAATCGTTCACCCTGTTCCTCGCTTAGATCACCGAGGTTATCTGGGAAACGATCCAAATGACTGTGAAGGTAATGCAGTTTGATGCTCATTTTACAGCCAAGTTTACAAAAAGAAGAGAGCATATTCTCCACTAGTTCACCGTAGTTATCGGCCTTATAGTTCCCAAGGAAATTCTTCACAACCATACTAAACGATGACCACACACGTGCCTCAATGTTGTCCATTGAATCTTGGAAACACGGGTCTTTCATGAGTTCCCGGATTTGCGGTCCATCGAAAATACCTGCCTTCAGCTTTTCCATGGTCAGCGCAGGAAATTTTCTACATATGTAGCCAAAACACGTCCCATCTCTGTTCAAAGCCTTTATAAATTGTTTCATCAAACCTAGTTTGATGTGCAGTGGTGGCAATATGATCCTTTCTCTGTCAACCAAAGCTTCTTTGATGATATTTTTTTCTCCAACCACCATGTTTTCTCTCAGAGGCCACTGTCTTCTCACCCAGTGTTCATCTTTAGCTCTACTGTCCCAGAGACATATAAAGCACGGGTACTTGGTGTACCCGCTCTGCTGGCCCAGGAGAAAATTCACCATCTTCAGATCCACACAGATCACCCATTGGTGGTCTCGGTATGATATCTTTTCTAGGACTAGGGCGACTGTCCCGTGCTCTTCTCTCATACCGACTGAGTGACCAATTGGGATTGATCTGTATCTGTTGCCGTTGTGTAGAAGAACACATTTTAGGCTCCGTTTGGAGCTATCTATGAATAACCGCCATTCACTTGGTGTGTATTCCGATATGCCCATTTTCATCAGCAATCCGCGCACATTGTTGCAGAAAACTAAATCGTTCTCTTTTGAGAAGAAGGGCAGTAAATCCTTTTCTTTGTCGCGATATAACGTGATTTTGGTTCCCGGCAGCAGTAAATTTTTTCTCCCAGCCTGGAAGCTAACAATTCAGACGATTTCTTCGAAAGACTTAAGTCCCTTATGAGGTCGTTTAATTCGTGTTGACTAAAACCTTCTGCAACTGATGACGGTCCTTCGAAATCACTGTCATTTTGCCCACATATGCTTTCTTTGTCAGTAGCAGATTCATCATCTTCTTGAGGGAGCTCTGGAAGATGGCTGAATGATGGGACAGGTATCTCATCTGAATGTGAAACAGGCCGTCTAGCTGAGTCTATGTCAGGATACGTCCATTTACTCCGGTTACGTCCATTGATGCCCTTTATATTCACCAAACAAAAGTAACAGTCATCACTGTGGTTTCTCTGTTCTCTCCATACCATTGGTGTACCAAATTTCAGGCACCTCCTCTTTCCGTTGGTCCATTGCCGCAGATGCTCCGTACACGTTTTACACACAACATGAGGAGCCCATGGCTTATCTTGGTCCCCTAGTTGTACTTTGAAATAGGCAAAATAAGCTTTTTTCACAAAATCAGTAATAGTTTTTTTCTGTTAAATGAACGTGTACTCTCCGCAGATAAAACAAAATACATCTGGATGATTTAAACACTTTCTTCGTGATGAAGCCATGTCAACACCTGTAACAGGAAAGAATTCACGTTAGTACATGCACAATACACATGCAAAACAGCAACATCAGCAAAATCATAGCTACAATTTAATTATACAGATGCTTTTAGATTTACGAGCAACTCATAATACCGTTCCAGAAGGGTAATAAAGTAGGTAATGACGTATGCAATATCTCAAAAACTAGAGCTGCTAGAACAAAATGGATGATATTTTCTGAATCAGTGGCATGAAAATATCCAGAATAAGGTCTAAAATCTCAGGCACCAAGAAAAAAAGTTTTTTTGTTCCCCAGTGTAATAGTTCTTTGGTACGTATAAGTATTATTCTTTGGTATAGCGCTCTAACTTAATGATACTGATTGATTTACTAAAGTATTTCTTGAATGTACCTTTAATGCTAAGATAACTCAATTCTTTGTATTTGTACTATTATTTATTTAATTAACGTAGTTCTTATGTTTTCTTTTGCAGTTGTGTCAAAGATGTTAGTGGTATTTTTAGTTGATTAAAACCTAAGTTGAGCTGTTTTCATTTTGGGTCCTACTCATTTCAAGTTCATCTTACAAATTACAGTTCTTTTAACTAACCAACCGATTTTCATAGACATATCATACCTTCTAATTTACTGACCATACAGTTTTCTCTCAGTTTCTGTCAAGTATGGAGGTTGACGTAAACATTGTGTATTTACCAGTTGAGGTAATTTTAATATGATTTTAATTTTTTGTAGTTATGTAATTTTAATGATTTTAATTTTTTGTAGTGATAGTGATGTAATTTTAATGATTTTAATTTTTTGTAGTGATGTAATTTTAATGATTTTAATTTTGTATTGATGTAATTTTCACTTCTTATTTTTGTTTTAAGGTTTTAAGACTTATAATTCACTGATGATAACAAAAGATTTGTCGAAACGTCTGAAGCATAAAAAATAAACGAAAATGTTTGCTGTTGTGTTCGTCCTTCTTTTCATATATTATATAAAGATATGATCCTGGCCTAATCTTCAATTTCAAACCAATTTTCAAACCTACGAACAAAAAACAAGGAAAAATGTGCCTCTTGGTTTAAACGTATTTTAAAGATCTTAATCATGTTTAGTTGGTTTAACTATTTCCACTCCTTCTATCAGCGTTACATGAACAAGATCGAATTTCAAAATGTCGACCTTCGACCTCATGCAATTATATGGATTTCACATTTCAAACTATATTTCAGATTTTCAATTAAAATTATTAACCTAACCTAACCAATGGTAATCTAACCAATGAACATAATATAACCTAATTTAACGTAACGTAACCTAACCTGACCTAATTTAAACTAACACTTTAGTTTAAACATTATTCATGTCGACATTGTGCAGATCGACTTTGTTCCGCTACCCGTTTCTATAGTGAGATAGACGCTTCCACCAAAACTAGGTTTTACTTTACTACGAATTCCATTTATGGTATTTATATAGTCTTATTTACAAATTCATGAATATCTCAGTGTGTGTGTGTGTATATATATATATATATGTATATATAGGATCACCTGAAGATCAGGGCCCCCAGCCTCAATTACCAAATGATATCTTCGTTAAAACTAACGAAAATATCACGACTTAACCTAACCAATCGTCAATGGCGTACAGTTGACCTAACCGGGCATTCAATTTAATTTATTATTATATATGGTACTGTAAAGCAAAAAACAAGAATACATGGGGGCCCTGATCTTCAGGTGATTATATATATATATATAATATATATATATAGAGAGAGAGAGAGAGAAAGAGAGTTTAATCATATACATATACGAAAACTTGAATTTGCATATTATATATACTTATATATATATATATATATATACTCGTTTTATATGAGAAACGTATGATGATCCATCACTTTCACACAACTTTGTACCCATTCTCTCTTCAAGCAATTAAAAAAAAGATCTTGTTCTCTTAAATCGAACCTGTTCTTAATCTTTAATCATCATTCATTTCTAAAGATGTCGATTCTGCCATGAAAGTGCAATGACTTCACTTATTAATCTCTTCATTGCTTTGAATATTGGGTTTCTTCATACATGATTCAGTAGGAGAGCCTCCCCCATCTGCCTCCTGTTAATTATGAAGCGTGTGTATATATTATATATATATATATATATATATATATATATATATATATATACATACTGTTTCTTATACTTCTGCCTCAGAGTATATGCATAAATATATAATTTCAACACGCTTTGTAATTTGTATGCTTAATTTTTCTCTTAAAAGTATCTGCTTATTTTGCGAGTTGGCAATATATATATATATATATATATATGACGCTTGATCTTCGTCAGAATGAACAATTCGGGCGAAAGCTAAACTAAGGTTAACCAAGGTTATATATTTGAATATGTATTTTATACATTGTGAACTTCATTAGACGTTTGATTATACTGTATAGTCTATGGACCCATTTTAATCATATTTCAACGTATAATTCAAAACACATTCATTATATAAGTCTGGCTTATACGTTTCGACTCGAAACTCGTAACCGAAACTCTTAATGATTGCCTATTGGATAATAATACATTTAAAATGTTTCTAAAGTGGAACGTTACATCTACAAATGAAACATTTAATATAATTTACATCGTAATCAATATTAGGGTCCTATTATATTTTGCTTATCTTCTTCGAAAAAGTTTTCGGTATTATTATGTTATCTCAGCGACATTATTTACTAGAATTATTTCGTTTGTTGGAATTTTGTTTCGATGATAGAAATCACCAAATTCTCTTCTTTGCTTTTTTGTTTCCAGTTCTGAGTTTAAAGAAGTGAACAGTTAATTTAAACTTTTGGGGTAATGTTTCATTGTTTACAAAATGTATTGCAGTACGGTTCTTGTCTCTCTCTCTCTCTCTCTCTCTCTCTCTCTCTCTCTCTCTCTCTCTCTCTCTCTCTATATATATATATATATATATATATATATATATATATATATATATATATATATTGTACAGGGTGGCCCATAAGTCCCAATCGGTTATAATTAAAGTGAAAATCCATCTAGTGAACTCGCATTGACGTAATCGATTACTGAGGAAAGAATATTTCTCGAGATGATTATAATATTTTGCCCTTTGAATAATCAATAAATATTTCTAAACTTATTGTAAACTTTTTTTCTTTATTTGAGTTTTTGTATTTTCGCTTTAATTATAATCGATTGGGATTTATGGGCCACCCTGTGGATAGTAAAGTTTCATATGACAGACTTTTAAGCCGTTTGGTTCCATATTACATTTCAAAACAGGTTTAACAAGATGTTCCTCTCAGAATTAGGTTCCAACTTGGGGACCGCATAGACAGTAACCAGGAAATTGCTTTCTTTTATGACTTTTTATATTGAAAAGTTATACCAAAAAGGGAACCTTTAAGTTCAGTGTTAGGAACCGTTTATTACTTGGAACTTTAAAGTTAAAAGAAGACCACTAAGGTACTTCCACTTGAAGGTTTTACCAACTTTACTGTTTTCAATGTACTCTTTACGAATCAGTTTAACTCCTTAGCGCCTGGAGGTCTTTTCCGAGACTGAATAAAATCGTCTGGCGTTAGCCAGAACAAAATCAGTAAAGTAACTGACATATATATATATATATATATATATATATATATATAGAGAGAGAGAGAGAGAGAGAGAGAGAGAGAGAGAGAGATCATTAAAAAAAAAAGAACTTTGTCAAAATTACCAAATTATATGGTTAACTATCTGCTAACCAATCAGTAGTTAATATATTCATTCCATAAATCCACTAACCATTTTTTTAAACAAATTTACGTGGTTAGTTTGGTTATGATATGGTTGAATTAACCATCTGGACTGGTTGACAAATAGGTAAGTACATATTTGGTTCAAAACAACTATTTTTCTCTATACTCTGACAGGTCTTCTCGAGTCTCTTTATTACTTCTGGAAATTCTTATACCTTTCTACCCTCAAATAAGAAGAAAATTGGGCATATTTTGACCTTTTCTGAGAGCTTTCAGGTTGGGGCATTCATTCTTTGGATTTCACAATTTGTTACGTTCCATTAAGAATTTATCAGTCAGTTTTCTTACATATTTCCTAACTGATTGGTCAGTATAGTTTTCCAACGAATTTACTGTACTTACTTCATACGATACATTTTGTACATTTAAATAAAAAAATTCGCTATTTTCTGAATTCTGTAAAGAAAATGCAGTAAAATTAATTTCCGGTTTGTGTAAATTTCAACTATGGTCATCTTTGCAAAAAAAAGAAAAAAAAAGAAGTTTTTTATAAATGGTGCCTAATTTAGAAGCAAAGAAAATGTATTGGCCATGTTTGTTTCGTCTACGTTCAGCTTTTGCCAAACAATCAATCATGAGGGCCAGAAATTGGCACAGCGATCAAGCCAATGAATGTGACCCTTTGCTGTAACTCCTGTATTATTACGAGTATTATTATTATTGCCAATATCATCGAGATTCGAAACTACGACCTCAGTGTCTTCACTTCGCTTATAGGGAAATGGTGTTATTCACCGAGTTACATTGTAAAATAGTTGTTCTAAACAATATTGTTCCATCTAACCTAATATAGAGGGATTCTGAGTCAGTTATTTTGCAATGTTGATGTAATTTATTCAAAATTGGTCCAGAAAGGAAAACTGTAAACACCGTTTCTAAAAATTTAATTGCTCCATTTACTGCATGACTTTAGGCAAAAGACAGGGAGTTCTTTTACTCTTGTTTCTCCTTTCACTGTCTTCTTTAGCTGATCTTTATCCATGTTTCATCTACCCTGTGAGCAGTCAGCATGCTCTCAACCACACACTTCTCCCCTATTCCTCACTACACATACATGCATCTTCCACATTACACAAACTTTTAAAAATTTATAAAAAAAAATGGTACAGTTGATCCTTGAAAACCTTGATTTCGTCTTTCTCCTTCTTCTATGGGGTATATTTGCGGGCACTCACCCTTGGCCCCTCCTTCATGCATATAAAAGGAAATGAGCCGATTATGGAGCTATTTTTTAGTAAAAGAATGGTGGGTCATTCCATGGTGGTGATCGCAACATTTGGAGCAATTGTTTAGTAAACATTCAACTAAATAAGTACGAGTATATGTATGGGAGGGTAGAACAAAAGTGTTGCGACCGTCACGCCGATTCGGATGCCTATATATACAAATTGAAATAATATATTCTAGAACAAATGGCGCCAAAATGTATCTGAGAACAAACTTCACAATGCTTTTTAGCAGTTTTGTCCTGCTTCCCATATTTATACTTTTTTAGGTAAATATTTACTAAACAATTCCTCCAAATATTGCAAACGTCACCATGGAATAACCCTGGTCGATCATTGAAACCGCTGGAACAACTTTCCTTTCTTGACCAATTTTTAATCAATTATATCGAAATTACAAAATAAAAGTATTCATTTCAAATGAAACAATTACATTTTTAGAAAAGAAATATCGCCAAAATTTCCTATTGAAAATGTGATGTCAGCAATAAATTTTCAATTTGTGGAAAAGTGTATTCCTCATCATCATCATCTTCCTTTCAGTATATTTTCCACTTTGCAAAGTACAAAATGTGGTTTAAACATATTTGTCCGAAAAGCATTTCACATCCTGTCAGTTAGTTGGTTGTTTAAGGTTGGTAATCCAGTTGAAGTTTAGATTAATATATGTGCAGGTTGTGTAAAAGAAAAGTGAGCCCTTAGAAGTAAACTGTCATATTAAAAAAAGTAAGGGGACTAGAGCTCCCAAACTTCATAGATGCTTACCTTAGCATATTGTTCGTCTTAATTGAGAAGTTGCTTGTTGTGTTCCCCTTCCTGCTAAACGCAGGCCTCCAAACGTGGACGCCAATGATCAATACACCTGTTTACATATCGTTGAGACACCTTCTCCCAGCCGAGCAGAATTCTTTCGTGTAGTTCATCTATGTCTCTTATATTGGTACCAGGGATGTAAACTTTGGACTTCAGCGCTACCCAAACACCATAATCTAGTGGTGAAAGATCGGGGCTACTAGCCGGCCACATATTGGGTTCGATAAAATCTAGTGTTTCGTTCTCAAGGACTGTGACAGTTTGGTGTGCTCTGTGAGCAGGGGCTCCATCTTGTTGAAAAGTATATCTTTCACTCTATCTAACTGATATTCGACGAATTAGTGGTGAAAGATATACTTTCCAACAAGATGGAGCCCCTGCTTACAGAGCACGCCAAATTGTCACATTCTTTGAAAACGAAACACCGGATTTTATCGAACCCAATATGTACCGGCTAGTAGCCCCGATCTTTCACCACTAGATTATGGTGTTTGGGTAGCGTTGAAGTCCAAAGTTTACATCCCTGGTACCAATATAAGAGACATAGATGAACTACGTGAAAGAATGCTGCTCGGCTGGGAGAAGGTGTCTCAACGATATGTAAACAGGTGTATTGATCAGTGGCGTCCACGTTTGGAGGCCTGCGTTGATCAGGAAGAGTGATACATCCAGATGGGGTTTTGGGGTATATTATATATATATATATATATATATATATATAGAGAGAGAGAGAGAGAGAGAGAGAGATACAAATACAATTTTCACATGAATTCATGTGTGTTGTTCTGTCTCTCTCTATCTTGGTCTCTCAAGTATATCCTACAAGACTGTTCATTTCAGGGGTATTGGGATGTGTTTTGGGGTACTGAGCTGTTATACTAATTGAACACTATTATATGCAACCACCAACTGCATCTCAGGTAAAATTAATCTGTCATCATACCCGGAAGCTATCACTCATTCGGTTTATGAACTGCTGTCAAATACTGGCACTTACACCCAGTGTCGCGTGGCACTTCATGGTGAGATATTGATTGAAAGTGAAATTCACTTTAACAAACAAACACAGTAGGGGAGGAATGATAGATGGTCATTCTCCATTATATATATATATACGCAAGTGCCACAGCACTGCGATAAAGAGAAAAATAAACTTGAAGCGATTCGATTTTACGCGGGAATTGGAGCAATCATAGACGACGCATGTGGAGTAAAGGAATAACGAAAGAACGGAGCTCCGTTACAATAACATAACAAATACGAAGGCGACCAACGGAAACTGTTAAAAGAGAAGCTGTTGAATAAATTCTCAAAACGTCGAACTGCATAGATGAAGGATGAGAGAGAGAGAGAGAGAGAGAGAGAGACTTCATAATGTCTTCGGAACCACGCAAACGATTTTGTTAAAGTGACGAAGAGAAATTCGATTTATGAGCATCGGATGTAAGTTTATATCGGATACAGGTTATTTAAGGAATTGAATACAAGTTGATTTCAGATACAAGTTATTTAAGGACTGAAATACAAGATTAATTTCTAGGATTCCTTCCTCTTTCTTTTTATAGGAGATATTCCATTTCTGGTATTTCATTGATCTTCAATCTCGAAGCGATATTTGAGATTTAGATATTTGTGTCACCAATTTGCTCTCTCTCTCTCTCTCTCTCTCTCTCTCTCTCTCTCTCTCTCTCTCTCTCTCTCTCTCATATGATGCTTTTCACCTCATCAATAAATGTCATGATAACCTACCATTTATTTCCTCCCATCCTACAAATCGGCTAATAAAAGCTTTTGTTTTATACCCAAATTAACAAAGCATGATTCAAAAGTAGATTTCAGTTACTGACATAAACAAACAAACAGACAAATATATATATATATATATATATATATATGTATATATGTATATATATATATGGGATTGAACTCAGAATGGATATATATATATATATATATATATACTGTACGGTACATATATATATTACCCTCCGGCGCTGAGTCTAAAAAAAATGGCCCGAAGGAATGATATAGAGTCAGTCATTTCTTAAAGCATTTGGAGAAGCGCCAAACCTTCTTTGAGTTCGATCACGATTGTAAAGTCAAAGACTCTTCGATAAATTACGACCACAGAATCTATGTATGTATGTATGTATGTACAGTATGTATGTATGTATGTATGTTTGTATGTATGTATGGATCGGTGGATGGATGTAAAGAATGTATGTGTGCATGTAAGTATGTATGTAACGCACGTACGTACATATGAATGTATGCAAGTATGTATGTATGTAAAGTGTGTATGTATGTATGTATCTATATATGTATCTATATATGTATTTAGGTATGTATGCAATATGTATGTGTGCATATATGTATGTAATGCTTGCATGTGTGTGAAGTATGCATGCAGTACACGTATGTGCGTGTATATGTATTTATGTATGTATGGGAAATTGTATGTTTAATATGAGCGTAACACATGATTATTTCCGTATGTTATTTATTATCAGTAAGGACAATTTGAAAAGGAAGATTACTAAGAAATTGGAAACAAGTGAATGGGATTCGAACCCACTTCTCGTGAAATAAGAAGCTACTACTGTCTTCACTGAATGAGCCATCCCAGAATCTAAATTGGTCTTTCAATTTTCCATGTTATAAAGCTTGATTATTGCACAAAAAGTATTTATTTTTATTATTGCCAGTAGTAAAGGGTGATCCAGAGAAATGGGACCCAAAAGAAACCCCTGTAACTCTTAAAGTATAAGTCCTTTTATAAAATCATACGCATCATTCGAAAGAGGATAGTTACGAGTTTGCACAGGATTGTATAGGTTTTGACAATACAAGACAAGATAAGATACAAAACAAAATAAAAGTGTTAGTTAAAACTAACCTTTTCAAGATGACTGCATGGACTGTGGAACAGCTGCGTTTCATAACTGAGCAATATTATGAGCATGGAAGAAGTGTAGTTTCAGCTCAAAGATCTTTCAAGACAAATTTTCAGATATCAAAATCACCTTCTAAGAAAGTAATCCGTCGGTGTGTCAGAAATTTTTCCCTAACTGGCAGCATTGGAAAAAGAAAACCAACTGGAAGAGTGCGCACAGCAAGGATAGACGAGATCATTAACAGAACTCATGAAATTGTACAGGATAATCCTAACATAAGCATCAGACGTGCTTCTCAGCTGTTAGGAGTTGGATATGGAACAACAACACACCGTATATTCAAGCAAAATTTAATGCTCTTTCCATATAAAATTCAAACAGTGCAACAACTAAACGATGGAGATTTCGCACGAAGACGACACTTCTGTCAATGGATCCAACAGAAGGTAAATGACACCACCAATTTTCTAGCAACTTTGATTATGTCAGACGAAGCCCATTTTCACTTGAATGGAACTGTAAACAAACAAAGTTGTCGTTTCTGGGCAACAGAAAATCCATTGAATATTACCGAAGTCCCGTTGCATAGTCAGCGTGTAACTGTTTGGTGTGGTCTTACTGCATCTCAGATCATAGGGCCGTACTTTTTCGAGGATTCCACCGGAAACACGGTCACTGTAAATGGTGATCGCTACGAAAAAATGTTGACCGATTTCCTTATTCCTAAATTAAGAGATCTTTGTCTAGAAAACCACTGGTTCCAACAAGACGGAGCTACCTGCCATACCACGAGGAACTGCATGGCAGTTTTGCGTCAAACGTTTCCAGGCGAGTTAATCTCAAGATTTGGAGACGTTGAATGGCCCTTAAGGTCTCCGGATTTTTCTCCCTTAGATTATTATCTCTGGGGATATTTAAAGAGTAGGGTCAACTGAAATAACCCAACGACCTTGCAAGAATTGAAGGCCGCCATCACAAATGAGATACAGGCCATACCACCGCACACTCTTGCAAAAGTGATACAGAACTTACAAGCGAGAACACTGGAATGCTTGGCAACTAATGGAGCACATTTGAAAGGAGTCATTTTTAAAAAATAAATATTTCATAATAAACTTGTAACTCTACTCTTTCGAATGATATATAGTTTTTATGAAAGGAATTAAATATTAAGAATATTTGGCTTTTTTTCATGGGTCCCATTTATCTGGATCACCCAGTATATATATATATATATATATATATATATATATATATATATATATGTGGTAGACCGGATGTCAGTTTTTCAACATCTGCGGATGCGGATCTTTAATTTCAATATCCGCGGATGCGGATATTTAGTTAATCTATCAATATAATATAGAATTATGAATATATGTCATAATTTTTCAAATTTCGTGATATTACTATTATGGCAGGCAATGCATAAGAATTAAAATTAATATTAATGTTTTCATTATGATAAAAATAATAACTTTCTCAAGAGTTTCAGCCACAGAAAATTCAATGAAACAAGTTTCATTCAATTTTCTGTTACCAGGTATTTATATTTTCAGGTTTATATATTTGTTTGTTCATTAATAATTAATACTTTACATGAAATGTGCATGACTGGCCCTTATAAGCTACTTTATAAGCTAAGTTAATTGTAAATTGCATAATTTATTAGAGGTAATATCCGCATAACATCCGCAGTCAGAAGTGCGGATGCGGATGTTAAAAATGATGCGGATATCCGGTCCACCACTAATATATATATAATTTTGGGTGGTCCAAAAATATGAAAGAGAGATTTTCTTTGTTCCTCAAGTCTGCCCTTATTCCTAATGACTAAAGGGTAATAGATACAAAATTTCAGCAAAATTGGAGTGTATTTAGAGGTCGCATGAAAATTAACAATAATGTAACACTCTGAACAAAATCATATTTTTTTACAAATTTGGTATACATTGGAACACTAGCAATATTGTTGACAATTTGGAGAAAAGAGAAACAGTTTATGATGAACTAATAACTGTGAAAGACGTTAGTACATAAGGCTTGCTTTGGATGATGTAGGAAACGATTTTCGGTGAGATTCGACGAGGCGTAGGAGATACTGTTTGAGTTCATCTTTTGTGAGTGTTGAGTTGAACTGTTTCATCAGTGCTATACCCTCTCGCCCAATCGTTTGACAAGTTATCTGCATCGCTTTTTCTTGCAGGTATTGAATGCACTGCTTCCTTCCCAGTTGTCAGGATGTGCTGAAGAAATTCTTGTGACAGTTGTTTTCCATTCTTCGCCAAAAGATCAAAAATGTTTGAGGTTTTCTCTGTCACATAGAGAAGCGTAATACTTCGCGTTGTGATGGAAGCCGCGATGTTAGTATGTCCTTTGTGGGTTTACCAATAGCCATTCGCTGCAGCATGACGAAGTTCTCTGGCCATGGTGGGAATCTGCAAAAGACGAAACGCATATGTTATTTTGCAATGATAGCTTTCATGAATGATCAAATCTTTTATTTTCAATTGTATGTAAATTCTAGTATCAAGATAATAAATGATGAAAACCAGGTTGCTACAATTTATGTACAACTAACTGGATTGCATTTACTAGTACTCACCAGCTAATGATAGCGCAACCTCCACACGGTGTCTGAACTGTAACTGATTGTGTCTCACTGAGAGTGGGCCTGAGACGCTCTAACTGACTCTGAGATGGCAAATGTCGCCAAGTATGTATTTTTGATATTTAATACATCATAATACTAAATAATGTCTGCAATAGTAACTTGACGTCAGACAAATTCATTGTAAGTGAATAAATCAGTGACTGAAGCTGGTGATGCCATAAAATACAGAGGGGATAAATGTTGGACAAAATCAATTTCTTTGCTACCTCTAAATATGCTTCGAATGGCTCCAAATTTCACTTGTGAAATCCTCTGACATAGTGTAACAAGGGCAGCCTTGAGGAAGAACATATTCTACAGTTTATATTTTTCTATATAAAAGTGGACCACCCTAATATATATATATATATATATATAATACAACAGGACGAGATTAACCTTCGTGAAATGAGGAATCATCGCATGGAACATTTGAAAGGTGGAAAGGTACAGGTGTTATCAAATTATGTTTCATAAATTAGTGTACATATTCAAGTCGTCAAAGTGAACAAAAAAGTTTCTTTAAACATAAATCCGCAATCGCTTCGTTTCCAAGATACGGTGCTTTTGTGCCGAGGACGATCCAATTAAAATGGAAGTCATTAAAGTTTATCAAAGTTTATTTACAGCAAATGCTCAATTTGGTTTCCCTGCATCAGGGTACATGATTCAACGCGTCGTTGAAAATTTGACCTATTTATTGTTGTAGCTATTTGCCTTGAACTTGTATGCGGGTCTTGTTGGACAGCCAGAAGAATCTGTTCTTCTACATCTACGTTTTATCGAGTTCGTGGACGTCTAGCATTCAAATGTCTTGGTCGAAACATGCCTTACTCACGTAGTCGATGGTCAGTTGAAAGAAATGTAGGCCTCGATGGTAATCGTCTTAGGCGATTACCATCGAGGCTTTCCTAATAGGCGATTCGCCTATTAGGATACCTTTCAGCATACCGACTTTGGGTAGCAGCTGCGTTGCCTAGGATCTCTCCTAACACGAGATGCATATCAGCAAGTTCTTCAAAAGAATACTGCTCCATAACGCTCTGTAACATTACATGAGAGTGACACATGGAATGAAGGAAATAATTTTGGTTTCTGAAATGGCAACTAACAAAATACTATCAAAACAAAAGAAAAATATCTATCTAAGCAACCAGATAACCACGACCTTGATAAATTTTAATGACTTTCATTTTAATTGGATCGTCCTCGGCACAAAAGCAATGTATCTCAGAAACGAAGCAATTGCGGATTTATGTTCATAGGAACATTTTTTGTTCACTTTGGCGTCCTGAATATGTATATTAATTTATGAAACATAATTTGGTAACACCCTGTGTATATATATATATATATATATATATATATATATATATATATAGTTTCGTGTTAACAACTAAATCTAAAGGACTTTTGCATAATTCCACAATTTTTAGTTTATATTATTCACTAAAGTCATCCATTCATTTTTAATAAAAGAAAAAGAAAAAAAATGAATGTAAGGAACCAATTTTTTCCTTGTTTTCTAAAAAGGAAAACGTTTGAAGAGAGACGAAATTGTGAAACAAAAATAAAATGAAGTTAAAATTAATCTTTTCCTCAACGAGACTATGAGAAAAAGGTGAGAGATACCTCGCGAGATAAGCGCAGGAGTACTCAGTTTTAGGGGAAATGCTCGTTTTATATATATACACAGGGTTGTCCAAAGTTATTGGGTGAAATACATTCATTAATTTTACTATTTTCGTAATAGGATTTTTTTTTTAAGAAATACAGTTTCTGTATGGATTCTATCCATACGGTGGTGGGTTTAAATTTGCAGGTTTGCTGCGTTACAAGGAAGGTTAAAACAAAGCCGAACCCATCGTGACTTTTAAACCACCCTGTTTAATATATATATATATATATATGCACAGTTACGTGTTAACAACTAAATCTAAAGAATTTTTTGCATAATTCTAAATTTTTAGTTTATATTATATTTTATTCACGAAAGTCATTCATTCATATTTAACAGGAAAGGAAGGAGCACACACTATAGAAAGAAGCGAATTCGAAATATTTAATTTTCACTCCAGAGCTATAAACTGGGAAGGTGTTGCATCCAGCATGGAAACAATAGACTGGAAAATTATCTTTAAGGCCAAGACAACGGAAGAGATGCTAATTTACCTTAGAGGAGAAGACGCTGGAAATTGTCGAAAGACATGTCCCAAAAATGCAACAAAGAGAAAAGAGAAGCAGGTTCGAGAGACAAAAGAGGTTAATATTCCGCAAAAGAAAAAGAGTGACTGTAAAATTAAGAAACTGCAAAAACAATATCAGAAAAATATTAAACGATAAAATGCAGGGTATAGATTGCGTCATACAGGACCTAATTGAGAAGCATACAGAGAAAGAAGACGCTGTAGAAGCAACAAAGGTTAACTCAAAGTACTACTATAATTTTGCAAAAAGGAAGTCGAAAAATCACGCGACTATCGGACCTTTGAAAAATGAAGACAATGCTTTATTTGATGATCTAACAGAGATAGCTGAAATATTAAGAGCTCAGTATGAATCCCCAAAACTGATAAACTGATATGCGATAGAAACGCGTTCTTTGAAGATAAACCACAAGGAGAAAGTATAACGGACTTTGACCTTACAACAAATGATAGAACACAAGCTATAGGGAAACTAAAAGCACACTCGGCGACAGGACCGAACAAATGGACTGCCACACTGATCAAAAACTGCAAGAATGAAATCGCTAAGCCTCTATATTGAATATGGAGACGATCACTAGACACAGGAGAAATACGAAGCATCCTGAAGAGAGCGAAATAGTTTCATTATACTCGTATAAAGGAGGAGATTGACCCGAGGCCAAAAACTATTGGCCAGTTTCAATATTTGAAAGAATATTTAGAGAAAAAAATCTACGACATTTTGGAAACTTGGAAAAAATTAAATGATAACCAACATGGATTCTGATCAGGCAGATCATGCCTATCACAACTAATGGAACACGAAAACAAAATTGATGCACTTGAAAGTAATGAAAATTATGATGTAATATACACAGACTTTGCCAAGGCGTTCAACAAGTGTGACCATGGAATCATAGCACATAAACTGAAATATATGCGAATAACAGGAAAAGTAGGAAAATGGATAAACAAGTTCCTTAGTGAGCGATAGCAAGTCGTTACAGTTCAAAGAATATCTTCATCAGAATCAGAAGTCCTTAGCTCAGGACCACAAGGAACAGTATTAGCTCCATTACTCTTCATAATCATGCTAACTGACACAATGAGGACGTTGCCAGTGACAGCACAGTAACATCATTTGCCGATGACACAAAAATAAGTAGAAAAATAAGAAACCCAGAGGATATAGGATCCCTACAAACAAACAAGAACAGAAACTATAATTAGTTTGAAGGCAACAATATGAAATTTAGCACTCAGAAATTTTAACTGTTAAGGTACGGAAGAAGTGAAGACCTAAAATCCATGGAATACTATAACCCAAAGCAAAATGAATAACTGGACAGATGCTGAGAACCTTTGAACGAAGGGATAGGAATATAATGATTCCTCTATTGAAAATACTGATCATACCTAAATTGGAATACTGCTCGATCCTAACATCCCCAAAAAGAAGACATTAATCAGCTAGAAGGGATTCAGAAAAGCTTCACAGCCAACATCAATGGACGCAAAGAACTAAATTACTGGGAAAGGTTACGGTTACGTGAATTAAACTTATATTCACTGGGAAGAAGAAGAGAGAGGCACACCATTATTTACACTTGGAAAATAATGGAAGAACTAGCCCCTAATCTTACTCTAAACCCTATAACCCCCCAAACAACAGTGGAAGGTACACGGTGATTCACTCGCTGGTAGCCCCAACGGGTATATTAGCGATACTCTAGGGCTACAAGCAAGTGAATCACCCTATAGAAAAGCAAGAATGTGTTGTGCTCCTAAATTAAAAGCTAGACAGGGAACATCTTCAACCCTGAAGGAAAATAGTTTTGTTGTGAGAGGACCAAGACTGTTTAACCAACTGCCCAAGGAACTAAGGAACACGAGTGGTGTTTTGGTGGATATCTTCAAAAGAAGATTAAACGCCTGGCTCAGAACAATCCCAGATGAGCCGGGCGTACCTGAGCATTCGAGGTGGAGAGCACATGAAACCAACTCTTTACTTCACAGGCCAACTCGAGAGGAGGGGCGACAAACTTGACCTTCATAAAATGAGGAATCATCGCACGGAACATTTGAAAGGTTGAAAGCTATATACTGTGTGTGTGTGTGTGTGTGTGTGTGTGTAAATACTCAAGTAGCGCCAGTCGTAAGCAACCTTTTCTACCAGTTAGGTCAAACTTTGTAAATAAATCGGATTTTCTTGTACGACCTACTTTTTTGAGGTTAAGTTACGCTAGGCTATTTTAGGTTAGATTAGGTTAACTCAGGTCAACCTAACCTAGCCTAATGTAAAATGAATTTAATAGAAATGGATCTTTAAGTAAATAACTGTAGTCCAGTAAATACTAACTAAGAGCAAATTAAAGTGATATTTGGACTGAACAATTGGACAGTTGAAAGCCACAAGTGATCTATTTGCCAAAATATTCAAATTCTAACTTTTTTCACAAGTGATCTCTATGCATAGATCATTTTATAACGCGTTGAGTGAGTGAATAGTTACGCCTGGCACGTTCCTGAGGCGTGACTACTCGCTCACTCAAAGCGTTAAAAAGTGGTCTCTGAGGAAAAAATGAAATTTAATAATTTGGTTATAAAAAAATTGAAAATTCTTTAAAGTTTGTTTGAACATTTGTCTCCAGTCGAGGTTTTTAAATATATATTTAAAAATACTGAAACGCTATTATACTCCATGGACGTTTTTTTTTTTACAATGATTCTTATAAAAGTAACAATGAATAAACAGGACCAGAAACTGGCACAGGGCTCAAGACATCTAACGAGGTATACAGCGCTAACTCCTGGATTATTATTACTATTATCATGGGAGTTCAAACCCCCTGACCTCACTGTCTTCATTTCCGTTATGTAGGGAAACGGTGTTACCCAATGAGCTACGGACTCTGGCCGTGATTCTTATCTGTAAACGGTTTCGAAAAAGAACCCCCCCCCCCCCCCCCCCCCCAAATTATTTTTGGTATAATCTTAAGATGTCATCACCTGAATTTCGAAAAAATAACTATATGGCCATAATCTACATAATATAACACCTTTTTCAAGAGTAATGTTTTTTGTGCAAATACGTTATAAGCAAATTATTATGAAATATAATACCTCATTGCTATTCATTCATATGCTCGACCAATCATATGATATCATGTATTTCCACTGTTTTTAAAGATAATAGCTGAAGTTTACCCTCCGACTGAACAATACTGAGGTAAAATTTCTGTTGTTAGGTTAGGTTAGATTTACCAAAATGCTTTTTTTATAGTAGTATTTGATGTAATTTACTCAAATCTTATATTTACTTATTGCGCAATTGAGAATCATCATAATTTTCAACTTCGAATGAAATATGTTTCGGTTCATTTACACAACACATGAATATCAGATTTGAGTAAATCACATCAAATACTACTGGAAAAAAAATGCATTTTGGTATGATTTCCCAGATGATGACATTTCCTTGAGATTTACTATTTTTTGAAAAGAGATTCCAAATTTATTGATTCCTTATTTTTGTTTTTGCTTTTTGACCCTGTCCTCTTTTGAGTGAAAATAATAAATTTCCAATAAAAATCGATAAGACTACTAATTAGTAATTTTTTGGAGCTATTGTAATTGGTTTGACAACCATTTTTCCGCTATTGTGCCAATGAATGGAGCTGTCATTCACTCCAAAAGACCTGTGCTTTAAAATTATTTCTAAAAGAGAAATACATTTTTATACGAATTTTGAGTTACACGCCTCGGTGGTGTAGTGGTTAGCATCGCTGACTACGAATCCATCGGCCCTGGGTTCGAGACCCGGTGACGGCAACCGGCGTGCACCAAAACCTAGCTGGTCATCCTTCCACACAATAAAGAAAGTGGTTGGTAGATAAATGGGTAGTCTAGTGGTTAAGACGCTGGGCTGCTGGTGGGGCGTGGTTCGGATTCCACGTTAAACTGTAGGTCTAAGGCGAGTGAAAAATTTGACCTTCGTCAGAATGAACAATTCGGGCGGAAGCTAACCAAAGGTTACACGAAAAAGTAATGAGAGTACTCTATACAATAATCAGAGTATTTTATATGAATCATATATAGTTTAGGTTGTCATTTTTCATAGCTTTGCGGTTGCGGAGCTTACAAATAGAGCTCCGCGCTGTTGTGATTGCGGTTATGTACCCTATAACATCATAATATTACCTCAGAATAAACAACACAATAAAATATCGCGTTTTAGCCACACTTTTCAGTCTACAATATAATAACTATAATCTAAACTGTAAAGAGTGTTTCCAAGATGCGGAATGAGGACCCAACGCGTTTTGCATCCCACCAACCACTTTCCCCAACCGCCGTCCATTCGAAAGTGGTGTATATAATTATAATATATATACACATTATTTAATCTTTATATTTAAATTGAATTGCTGGGAGACTATTTCAAATATAAAAGTTTTTCAGCTTTGTCCCCCTTCAGCCTATTCCTTTTTTTCGTCGTAGATGATCCCTGCTTCACTAAATAATTGTTCACTAGGAACACTTGAGGGAGAACATCCGAGGTATGTCCGAGCCAGTTTGCTCAAATTATTTATTTCTTTTGATTTGATTATACATCATCATTGCTTTATTAAATATAATTAAAATAATGCTTTTCTAGCCACCTAGCATTGATAAATATAAGTTATTACATAATGCATCTATCCATCCAGTCCAAGTAGCAATTCTAGACATGTCGCAATTAGGGCGTAGCAAAATTTTACTTTTTTGCACCCTTGAGTGAAGGTATGAGGCATGACAGGAACAGCATTTGGCGACGTTTATAGCATTTATAGCCATTACACTAGCATTTATAGCATTTGGTTGCCCTAGTAAGAAGATATCCTCAAACAACCGCAGTAACCGCACTGATAGATGCGGTTGCGGAGCTGAGAATATGTGCGGTTGCGGACAACCGCTACATCACTAATATAGTTATACCTCTCCTCTATAGAATATATTCAGTACTAATAGTACTCTAATGCTGTCAACGAAAATATATATGGCAAATTAGTATAAACTTCATCTCTTCAATATCTAGGGTTGGTATTCACCATAAAAAAAAGTGACATGACCTATATCAATAACTGCCAGCGTCTGTAAATCAGTGAATAACGTCGTTTCCCTATAAATAGGCTGACCATATTTCCTTGAGACAAAAACGGGACATTGGGATGGCAAAAAAGGGACGGGGGTTATGTAATATTCTGTATTCATGAAAAAGTAAGTACATAAACCGGGACAAAATTGACATTTTTATTAAAACGACGGGACGGCCAGGAAATATAAAACAAACGGTACTGTCCCGTTCAAAACGGTACGTATGGTCAGCCTACCTATAAACGAAGTGAAAATACTGAGGTCGGGGTTTCAACTCCTAACGATGCTGGTAATAATGATACGGGAGTTGTAGTAATGAACGTCATTACTTGTCCACAACGCTGTGCCATTTTCTGGCCTTTCTGACTAATTATTACACCATTAACTAACAAACCTTGTTATATTATTGTGAAGTATAACTTACAAGTAAATTGTAGGTGTTACAGTCAATGCGCGAAGCCAGTCATTTCACGTCCTGTGGTCATTAATCACTTCCTGAAAGTTAGATTGAGATAGTTTAGGTTGGTTAGATTAGGTTCAGTTAATTTGATAATGTGTAATGCCTATCATTAAGGGTCAAAGGCTTTACGAGAAGTGATTGGTTTCACACAAACTGATTCTAATCTATATATAAATTTCGACGAGAATCGATGAAATGGATTGGACATCCTTCACGGCGTTCAATGTCAACAATACCTTTCCGACTGAGTTACTGAAGAAACTGCGGTAAAAGTTTTCCAGTTCGCATAGATATACATATAAACTTGTCCAATAAATATATGTAATGGTAATTATCATAAGCTTTTGATGTCTTGTAAAATGTGTATTTTGTAGAGGATATGATGGATATTACAGGGTTATCTTGTGAGCCTGGAACCTAAATCACTATTTTCCATAGGGCTTTAGTATCTTTTCAAACGATTGTAATTTACACTGTGTTTTCCAGGAACGTAACCACCGTGTAAATGGAGGGCCGACTATATATATATATATATATATATATATATTAGTGATGTAGGTCACATCCGCATCCGCATCCGCGGAACATCCGCACATTTTCTCGCGTCCGCATCCGCACTTTGGACTGCGGATGTCGTGCGGATGTGGACCGTTGAGATAAAACGTCATTAATAAGCGGAAATTATCAAATTCTACTATATTAATAGAACTAGTTCATTGTGCGCAAAAGTGATGCAAGCGACAAGACGAGAGGCTGTTCTTGTATGAAGTTACTCTCTTGCAACCTACTTAGATCAACGTTACAAAGCTAAGTTATTTTCACCTAGTACATTAGAACGAGTTAAATCATCACTTGGCAAAGCAGTTGAAGAGCTTCAATCTCTTGAATCTGTCGCTTCGCCACCCACCAAAAGAATAAAAGTTTCAGTGACAGAACCAACACCTTCAACAAGCAAATCTATCACAGAATCTGTCTCTCAGTTTCTTGAGTCAAGCAGCAATGACGAGACCTACGCGATGTCAAAAGATGTAGTAAAAATGATCGAGAGCTATCACCAAGAAAAACGCCTGGCTGCATGTGACAATCCTATTAGTTGGTGGAAAAATACGCAGAATATCTATCCATACTTGAGTAAACTTGCAAGGAAACATTTAGCCTGTCCTCCAACAAACGTACCAAGCGAGAGATTATTTAGCAGTGCTGGATTAATATATGATGAAAAGAGAAACAGACTGGCAGCAGAAAAGGCAGAAAAATTAATGTTCCTTAAGCATAACTTTCCTATAATTAAGTTTGAACATTAAACGATGAACATCTTAGTTACTTTATTTTAATTACTCATTTATAAATATGCCTAATAAAACTTTAAACTTAATATAAATAGTTATCAAGCTAATTAAAGATCTCTTTCTATAGGGTGGAGGTTGGGGAAAGAGGTCGGTGGGGTGCATTTGAGTTGGGTTCACGTCCCGCATCCTGGTAACACAATTATGGTTTCTAATTGTGGCTGAAACTCAACAAAATATAACGAATTTATTTGCAGACGAATTCACTAATTGATTTCTATATTAGTTAGATGCTTGATATTTTTATATGTTCAGAGAAAAGTACAGCAATTATTGTACAATTAATCAATTATATTGCATTATAGCTACAGCTCTCTCTATATAATAACTTATTATATACGTTAAACACAACAAATCTCGAATATATCCTAAAAAATAACGAAAATGTAGACATCCGCATCCGCATCCGCATCCGCGGATGTTGAAATCAAACATCCTCATCCGCATCCGCATCCGCGGATGTGAAAAAAATGACATCCGCTACATCACTAATATATATATACAGTCGGCCCTCCATTTACACGGTGGTTACGTTCCTGGAAAACAGTGCAAATTAAAATCTTTTGAAAAGCTACTAAAGTCCTATGAAAAATAGTGATTTAGGTTCCAGGCTCACAAGATAACCCTGTAATATCCATCATATCCTCTACAAAATACACATTTTACAAGACATCAAAAGCTTATGATAATTACCATTACATATATTTATTGGACAAGTTTATATATATATCTATGCGAACTGGAAAACTTTTACCGTGTAAATGGAGGGCCGACTATATATATATATATATATATATATATATATATATATATATATATATATATACAGTCGGCCCTCCATTTACACGGTGGTTACGTTCCTGGAAAACACAGTGTAAATTAAAATCTTTTGAAAAGCTACTAAAGTCCTATGAAAAATAGTGATTTAGGTTCCAGGCTCACAAGATAACCCTGTAATATCCATCATATCCTCTACAAAATACACATTTTACAAGACATCAAAAGCTTATGATAATTACCATTATATATATTTATTGGACAAGTTTTTAAACGAGTTTTGAACAAGTGTTTACATTTAACGAGCGTTACACCCTAAAAAAAAATAATTTGAACTTGCTCGTAACTTTTAATGATGAGAGGCTGGGGAGTCGGGATCGGGTCTGCTGCATGCTGAGTATGGAGTGGAGCTAATGGTGGTAGACTTGCGAAAAAACTGGTGATGGGCAGTTCTTTGACTTTATTATGCAAGTCTTTGTACACTTTTAGACTCTTATAAGTCCACGTCGCCACCGCGCTGCACCGTGTAAGAGTGAATCGATACTGTGTACAAAAAAAAAGAGGGTGAGGGTAACAATTGATTGACCATGTAAGACTGAAATCGTGTATGAAGATACCGCGTAAATGGAGGGCCAACTGTACACACACACACACACA
The DNA here is from genome assembly GCA_023014485.1 of Bathynomus jamesi. NCBI lineage: Eukaryota > Metazoa > Arthropoda > Malacostraca > Isopoda > Cirolanidae > Bathynomus > Bathynomus jamesi. Next base: position 939,563 of record JAJOZX010000662.1, on the reverse strand, counting down.
CACACACACACATATAATATATATGCCATTTATCCTCTAAGCCAGGGGTGGGGAAACTTTTCAGTACCAAGGGCGAAAATCGATAACATAAACACCTCCGCGGGCGTCTGGCAAATTTTAAGCTTATATACAGCGTGTCCCAAAGAAATGTATACCCACTTTGTTCGATAATACCAGCTATGAGGATAATAAATATATTACTTTTTATGTTTTTTAATAAAGAATTTTCTCCTGAATCTAAATATGTAATTATTTTTATTAAAAATTGAAGAACAAAAAAGTTACAGATGTTTAAATTATAATTATTATTTTCGAGACTTCATGTGCGATATTTTCTAATATTTTAACCGACTGTTTTGAGATACTTATGTTTAGTGTTGATATTGAAGCATAAATGTTGTAATTATTAGTTAATTCAAAAAAATTACAAATTCCATGGTTAAATGACACTTTATCTAAGATGTTCGACGTCTTCCAGAACGTTGTTTTTGTAAGTTTTGCACAGTGCCGTCGGTTTCAAACTTATCTCGTATACGTGCAAAAATATTAGAAAATATCGCACATGAAGTCTCGAAAATAATAATTATAATTTAAACATCTGTAACTTTTTTGTTTTTCAACTTTTAATAAAAATAATTACATATTTAGATTCAGAAGAAAATTCTTTATTAAAAAACATAAAAAGTAATATATTTATTATCCTCATAGCTGGTATTATCGAACAAAGTGGGTATACATTTCTTTGGGACACGCTGTATATAAGATGTATTTTAAAAAGCTATTTGCTGGGCTGTAAATAAATAATTTTTAGTAAATAATAAATACCTAAGCGGGCGAATTGAAATTAGCTCGTGGGCGAAATTTCGCCCGCGGGCGAGGGTTTCCCCACCCCTGCTCTAAGCTATGGAATTCTTGGTACGAAAACGTCTGTCTGAAGCTCCACTTAACTCCGACATTACTGTATTATTTCTAATCAACAGTATATATTTCTATCCTTGGTATGTGAACTGTCATTGTATTAATAATCTTTGTCATATGGACTATAGTCTGCCAATAAACCTTTTCACTTTCATTTATATATATATATATATATATATATAGAGAGAGAGAGAGAGAGAGAGAGGAGAGAGAGAAGAGAGAGAGAGAAGAGGAAACGTTGACACAAACAAACACGAGGAACAGGAAAATGCAATACAGGACAGCACGCTTCAGCAGGAGCACGAGGCTTAGGACAACACAATACAGAAAACACGCTACAGCACGCTACGATACAGGGAGATGCACAAGTAACCTCAGAGAATGAAATATCCCCTGCCAAAGAGAGAGACAACAGAAACATAAATGAGAAAGAGACGGATACCAGGAATACAAAGGAGAAAGAGGAAAGTACCAAGAACACTAATGAAAACTTGTCGAAGACAGAAAAACCACTGAGTAGGGAAGAAGTGGTGGCGAAACAGAAAAAAGCAATTGAATCACAGAGGGCTCGTAAGGAGATTAAACGACGGGCCATATGTGAATACTATAAAACAGGGTCGTGTATATATGGTGCAAACTGCAGGTACAGTCACCCCAAAAAATGCTTCGATATGATAAGGAATGGAAGATGCAGATACAGACAAAACTGCCACTTTTTCCACCATCCTATGCGCAGACAGTCACTGACAGAGAGAAAATGCCTAAATATAGAGTGCCCATATTTTCACATAAAGGGTACCCAAAGAAGAGAACGGGGAAGAACAGACCCTATCCGTATTAGAAGTAACAACAGGAACAAGGAAACAAATTTTTTCGAGGAAATGAAACCTATAAAAGCACAGCTTGACCTGCTAACAAGAGGGGACAGGACTCCACAGGTATATTCCCCACACCATTACATACATCACCCCTCTATCCAGCACCACCCACCGATAATACAACCACAGTGGTATCAAGTGCCGCAACCCCAATTCTCCCAAATGCAACGGCCAAACCAATAACACCAAACAAGAACCGAAATCGACCTGGAAACGACCACTATATAGGAAAACTGAACACGGAAATTAGAAACCCAATAAATGTTTTATACACAAATATTCAAGGCCTCTACATGGACCATGCAGGCTGCAAATTACAATACAATTTAGCTACCGAATCCAGCATAAATATTATATGCTTAACGGAAACACACTTGCATAAATGCGTAAAAGGCTGTGAAAACTGTATCGAGGATACTGAATTAGTATTGCTGGATTACAACATACACATAGCAAATAAAGTGGCTATGTGAAAAACACATACACATGTGAAGTGAAGGTAAACAAATCAAACAGCACAGTTGAAGTTATTATATTAGAAGTAAAAGAACTGAACCTAACCATTATGAACATCTACAAACCATCAAACACCACAAAAAGTGAATTCCAATTTGCTACAAATGAAATAGAAAACATATTAAAATTACTTGAAACTCCACCAACAAATATTCTAATTTTCGGAGATTTTAACTTCCCATTCATATCATGGAAAAAAAATGACGAAGTTATATATGTCGAGAAGTTTCATGGCAATATTACTAAAGATGATAGAACTCGAGCAACAATGCTATTAGATATTATGGACCATTACGCCCTTACCCAGGAAATCTGTGAAGGCACGAGAAAGGAGAACGTTCTGGATTTAATCTGGACAAATAACAACGAGATAATAATAAATAAAAAAGTAACGCGTACAAAGTTGTCCGACCATAACCTCATCGATATACAATTGAAGTTAGCACCCAGAGGTCCGAAAACGCATCCTAGAGAGGCAGATGGAATATTTGAAGGCTTAAACATAAATTCAAAGGAAGTAAGTTGGGAAAACGTAAATAAAAATTTAAAGTAGGTAAATTGGGAATTGCGACTTCACGAGAAGACTCCACAAGAGATACTGTGTATAATAGAGACTGAAACCAAACCTATAATACTGAAACATATTCCAGAGAGACAGGAAAGAAAACGTAGCAAGCTCGAGAGGAAAATCAGGACACTATTCAGGCAACGAAGACAAACCGTCAAACATCTCCACAGATGCAGAACTGATGCAAAGAGACTCAAACTAGAAGGGAAACTTGGCGAAATAGAAATGGACCTGAAGCAAACATTCATACATAAGACAAACGAGGAGGAAAACAAGAGAGCAGAAAACATTAAAAAAAACAAAATACTTCTATACGTTTGCGAAAAGGAAAATGCAGTGTGAGGAGAGTATTGGTCCGTTGATAGACGGGGAGGCCGAATACACAAATGACCCGAAAGAAATAAGTGAACTGCTTGGGGAACAATTTAACTGTGTTTAGCACCCCTAAGTCCGAGATGGTAGTGGAAAACCCAGACGAATTTTTCGACATACAGTAGATACAGATCAACCACGAACAAATTCCGGCACAAACCTATTAATGGACTTCGAGTTCACGGAAGGAGATGTAATTACGGCCTTATCACAGATGCGAGAAAATTCATCGCCAGGGCCAGACACATGGCGTGCCACGTTTCTGAAGAAATGCAAATAGAGTATTGCCAAACCGCTATACTTACTAGGGAGGAAATCACTCGACACAGGACAAATTCTACGCCCCTTAAAGAATACGAACATTGCCCCCCCCCTATTTAAAGGTGGTAACAGAGCAATGCCCAAGAATTATCGGCCAGTGGCTCTCACCACACCTTATAAAGTGTTTTGTACGTAAAATTAGAGGCAAAACTATCTACTACCTACAAGAAAAAGATTTATACAACCCAAATCAACATGGCTTCAGGACGGGAAGATCATGCCTATCACAGCTACTAGACCACCAGGAGAAATATTAGGAACATTGCGTCGAGGACAAAACATTGATGTAATATATACGGACTTTGCAAAACACCTCGATAAATGTGACCATGGAATCATAGCACACAAACTTAAGAATACAGGAATTACTGGAAAGCTAGGAAGGTGGATATTTAATTTCTTGACGCAAAGAACACAAAGAGTGGTGGTAAACGGATTTAAATCGGAAGTCTCGGAAGTCGTGAGCTCTGCCCCACAAGGGACAGTATTTGCTCCCTTGCTGTTCATAATAATGATTGCGGATATTGATACAGATATTAAGGACAGTATTGTATAATGCTTCGCAGATGACACAAAGATATGTAAGGAAATATTGAACGAAGGTGACATAAGAAAATTACAAAACGACATTGAAACAATATTCCAGTGGGCAGAAGACAACAATATGAAGTTCAACGAAGAAAAATTCCAACTTCTAAGATATGGTAATAACAAGGAGCTACAGAAAAAAGGGTACAAAACTATGCAAGCCAAACAGATAAAACCAAATCCATAAGTCAGGGATCTTGGAGTAATAATTTCGTCGGATGCAGAATTCAGAGAGCACTATAAAATCAAAATTACAACGGCTAGAAAAATAATGGGAATCATCTGGAGAAGCTTCCGCAGCAGAAAAGCAAACATCATGCTCAAATTATGGAAGAGTCTAGTCCTACCAATAATTGAGTATTGCTCAGTACTCACAAGCCCACACAGAAAACGAGACATTGCGAACATTGAAGCTATACAAAGGACTTTTACGTCTGAGATAGAGGAAACGGAAGATGAAGACTACTGGTCTCGACTACAATCCCTGGAACTCTACTCTCTCGAAAGAAGGCGCGAACGGTACACAATAATATACATATGGAAAATACTTGAGGGCTCTGTCCCTAACCTTAGAAATGAAATAGAAACAAACTGGAATGAGAGAAGAGGCAGATTTTGTACTGTCCCAGCTGCAGTGGGACAAGGGGCCATAAAAACGAGGATGGAAAATACCCTCAGAATACGAGGCCCAAAACTTTTCAGTGTCCTACCAAAAGAAGTGAGGAATCTCCAGCACACCGACCTGAATAACTTCAAGAACCAGTTGGACAGGTTCCTGTGCAAAGTCCCTGACCAGCCATGCGTGGCTGGCTACGAGGGCAGGAGGAGATCAGACAGCAATTCCTTCCTTCAAATCCCGCAAATGAGGCGGGATGCTGCAGAGGGGTCGACCGCAGGTCGATCCTGAACCGTCGTTCAAACTCCCCTAAAGTGTGTGTGTATATATATATATATATATATATATATATATATATATATATATATATATATATATATATTAGACCGGCCCAGGCTCATAGGGGTGAAATAATTTTTTTTTTTTTAAGTCTCACCCCTGGAATTTTTATGCGTGTCGATAGGAAGTTTTGAGTGAAGTTTCAGCCGGATTCCTTAATATTTAATGGTGCCGACAGACTCTGAAATGTGTAGTTTTTTCGCACCACCCAGGAGGTAACTACAACAGGCGCGTTTTTTTAAGTGGTATCCCCAATAGGCCTAATCCACTTTTTTAATGTTAACTCATGAGGTTGTTATGCTTCCTGTCTTTATCATTGATTTCTTTGCCTCTGGAAACTGCTCTCGGTGTTTTTCCACGACTTGAAGAAGGTACTGCAGTTGTTCTTCGTTTTTTGTGAGATGACTGCTGAAACTCTGAATTAATGAGACCGCCCTCTCTGTATTATCGTTTACAACATTCATTGTTTTAACATATTCCTTAGCTAATTTATAGTCGTCCCTGTTATCCCATTCTGCAGGATCTACTTCGAGAAACGTCGATTGAAGGGACAATTTCTCAAAGAAGGAGCGACTTGAGCTTGTGACAAAGTCCGCCAGACTTTTCTCTAGTGGGTCATCATGAGTGTGGTCAAAAGTAATTCATTTTTCTGTTATTTCTGAACCAGGTCTTTCCAATGCCTGAACCATCTGCCGTTTCACTTGCAAAGTTATGCCATCATCAAAAAAGGCAAACGACACAAGTTCTTCATTTAGATACCAGAGGTGACAGCATAGTGCTTTGCTAGCTATTGCTGAAAGTTCCTTATCATCATATTGCTGAAGCTCTTTTTGATACTCCAAATCGGTTCTTGGTGCAAAAGATGCGATATGAACCGCAAACCATTTTGGCACATAAAAACGGACAGCATAGCGAGAGAAGCGTTCCATTGCACTCAGTTCCTGTTTTGTCAGGTTGAACTGCGAGCGAAACAATACAATTTTGATGGCATAAATCACTCGCGACATCCACCTAACGCGATGTAAAGCCCCAGGTTGACGAAAATGTACTCCTCCTGATAGAACACCACCTTTTTTTTTGCCAGTATTGCTTGCGGTAGTATCAAAACACATTGCTTGAATACATTCTCGCAAATTCCAGTCGTCTAAGCATTCTAGAACTGCTTCTGCAATTTTTCCGCCTTCTCCCGAAACAAGTTTGGGTACTGCTAGAAGCTTCCACCGGATACAAGAATAGCTAGCCTATCTATTTTTTCATCACCTGTTATATCTTGCATTACTTTACCATCCCAATAAATGGTAAGCGGAACGTCAGAGGTAAAGGTTTGCTTAATGTCATCCGCAATTTTTTGGCGTACGGCACTCCTCGCCCTCTGTAGAGTACTTCTGCTCAAAACAACATTGTCAATGTCATGTCCAAGAGAAGTTGCAGCATCTGAAAGCACCATAACAGCACTACGACCACTTGTTTTTGTTCGATCTAATGCCATTGCCAGATCAGGTGTTACGATGCGCTTACACTTATTTGATATTGTGCTGCTTGAAGGTTTGGATGTCATTTCAGGAGTGTACGATGTGCCTGGCTCTGGTTGCTCATCACTACTACTGCTTGAACTGCTATTACTGAACTGAACTGCAGCTGAAGACAGTTTCTTTCGCAATGCCTCGGCTTCTTTTAGTGCAGCATTTCTTTCATCTCTTTTCCGTTTTCGCATTTGCTTAGCGACCAGTTTGTTATCAATATCAGTCATGTAACCTCGCCTCCCTTTTTCTCTTTGAGCATGTAGGAATGATCTATCTTCTTCATTTGACATCATTTGTAAAGCATTTGCGTGAGCTATATCAAAAAGGTTATCTAAACTATCTTGGAATTCAGTTTCTTTTTTAATTTGATTTTGATTACGGTTTGATTTTTGATTTTTGAAGTGATCTGAAGTTCTCATACATTTTCTGAATTTTCGTTAGTACATGCTGTTTGGCTCTGGTGGGTATTTTCGCCTTGTCCCAAATCTCAAAAATTTCAGCATAAACTATGTTGGATGCTTCTTTCAATGTTTTTTTACTGTTTGTGAGACAGAAAAGCCGACGTAGTACATCTCCATTGGATGGAAGCTTCTTACTGCCAATTGTGTCAATTGGCTGTCCAATCAGCCATATTTCAGTTTTTCTTCTTGTTACAATTGAATCGGACATAGTGAAGGATAAAATCTGCAAATATTAAGAGAAAACACTTGCACATCAATCTCTCACTGCGTCTTAAGCAATACTGACGTGAAGTCGTGTTTCTACTCAACAGTGTAACATGTGTAACAGTGTAACATGTGGAGCACAATCCACAAGATTGTGAATAGGCATGGTTTGCACACAATATTTGTATTACGAATTACGGGATTTCTTAAGGTAATTTTACCAGCAATTGATATTTTCGCAATAAATGAAAAATACAAGAGGCTGTCGGCACTACCGAAAGTGCACAGATATTGTTGAAATTTAGTGTGCGAGTATATTATGACGGTGGTAACAATTTTAGGGGGTGAGACTTTCACTTTTCAAAAATAATAAATGTATATTTTAAACAATTATAAGGATATTTTTGCAAACAAAACACTCGAAAAGGCGCGAAATCGAGGCTATAGGTCAAGAATAGGCTAGTCCGAAATTTCATTAACTGCTAAACCATGGGCTAGGCCATATTTCTGAGTTAACCTGCTAAATAATGCCGAAGTATTCGCGTGAAAACGAGTTATTAATAAAAAATTGTTGATTAGAAAAAGGTTGGGGAGCATGAAAATTACTTTCAGAGTTTTCGAATAAGCCATGGACTGGAGTTGGTTTGAATTATTCATAGACAATGTGAAGGAAACTGGTGATGTAGAGCGTAGAAAGGGTAGTGGGAGGCTTAGAACGGCTCGAACACAAGCAAATATCGATCTCGTAGTGACAGGAATATTGAGTCAAGAACCTGAGATGCATTTAACGCCAAATGAAATAGCCATGGAAATAGGAATATCTGACAGAAGTGTTCGGCGAATAGCAAAATTTGACCTAAACTTGAAGGCATACAAACGAGTTTCAGTACAAGGTTTAACTGACATTCATAAGCAAAATCGCTTGCTATGTTGCCAACAAATACTCGTTAGATTTTCACCGCGCACAGTTCGTACGATATGGTTTAGTGATGAGAAAATATTTACAGTTAGTAAATCAATTAATAAACAGAATGACCGTGGATATGCCGCTGTCACAAGGAAACGTGATATAACACCTGAAAGGTTGTTAAGAGAAACAGAGATTTTCTCCTAGTGTAATGGTCGGTGCAGCATTTTCAAAACTCGGAAAAACAAGGATAGTTTTTGTAAAACCAGGAATACGAATGGATTCGGAATATTAAGGTAATCATGTTCCTGTTCCATATTTTCAAGATATTAGAAAAATATGCAGTGATAACTTCTTTTTCCAGCATGATGGTGCACCTTGTCATCGCGCTAGAGCCGCAGTTGATTACCTGAGACAAACAGCCTCTGATTTCATAAAGCTTGCAATGTGGCCGGCCAACAGCCCAGATTTAAATCCGTTGGTCTACTCAGTGTAGGGAGCACTAAAAGAAAAAGTTTACCGCCCTAGTCATCAAATCCGAAATGTTCAACAACTTAGAGCTACAATCGTGGACAAATAACGTAGCATATCGCAACGATTTCTGAACAGTGCTATCGGCGAGTGGCGAATGCGTCTTGAGCTCTGTAGGGATAATGAATGGATGGCATTTTGAACATCTCTTGTCATGATGTGTAAGATAAGTGATCCTATACTGAAAAAAAGCTGTTTTAAAGTTTGTTTACATTATTTGTTTAAAATATATCATACATTTAAAATAGTGTCCTAGTTTCTTTGCCATACCCGTATATATATATATATATATATATATATATATATATATATAATAATATGTGTGTGTGTGTAAGATTATGCATGAACACCACGAATTTGTATAATGCAGAAGTCCAGAGATGTTTACTGTACTAACTCCCGTGTACTCAAGATAATGGCAACATTTTACTCAAATTTCTTATGTAACATCTGTGGGTCCCCAATGTTACACCATAATAGGCTATATTAAAGTACTTATTGATATGCAATTAAAAAATGTCTGTAGGGAAATTAATTGTGATAAAACTGTTTTATTACAAGGCAAGTAATTATTCCAAGTATTTGAAGAACTTATTACTACTTTTCTACATAATCACCAAACAGATTCAAACATTTGTCGTAGCGTGGGACACGCTTTCCGATGCCGGTCATGTAAAATGTAGGGTCCTTAGTTTTTAACCAGTTTCGTACGGCCGCTTCTGCATCAAGATCGTTTTGAAATTGGTTACCTCCGAGGTGTTCCTTTAGGGCTAGAAACAAATGGAAGTCACTTGGTGCAAGGTCAGGACTATCGTGGGGATGATCCATGACTTCCCAGTTGAACGATTCCAAAAGTTGGCTTGTTTGATTTGAGTGTGAGGGCATGCATTGTCATGCAAGAACACCACACATGCAGTAAGCAACCCGGGACGTTTTCTTCTGATAGCCGTGCGTAGTCGCTGTAAAATTTCACAATAAGAAATTACATTTATTGTTGTCCCTTTTTGCATAAATTCAACATGCAAAACCTCTTGATGGTCCCAAAAAAGCGTTGCCATCACCTTACCAGTTGATGGTGCAATCTTAAACTTTTTGGTTCGTGGTGACCTCGGATGTTGCCACTTTACAGTGTTGCCCCACATGCCTAACAAAATATTGTACTACCAACAACATTATTGTACTATGCATAATGCATGGGTAATTAACCTTGTAAACTTACTTTTTGAACAACCCTCGTACATTGTACTGTACACACACACACACACACACACACACACACACACACACACACACCATGTAACAGTAAATATTGTATTTAACTTTTTACTATTAGCAAAGTACCTATTTATTTTAATAGTATGAGATAATTAAAAAATAATTAGTCGGATTTTTCTTGTTAATTATATATATATATATATATATATATATATATATATATATATATATATATATGGTCAGTCACATGGCAAATGAGATTTAACGTTGATAAGTGCAAAGTTTTGCATATAGGTTCGCGTAACGGTAAATTTGCGTATAGTATGTCAGGGAAAGATTTAACAAGCGTAGAGCAGGAAAAGATTTAGGAGTTATAGTCACTGGTGATTTAAAAGTAGCGAAACAAAGTACAGCAGCGGTCAATAAGGCGAACAAAGTGTTAGGTTTTATAGCTCGAAATTTTGAGTACAAATCGCGCGATATTATAGTTCCACTTTATAAATCATTAGTTAGACCCCATTTGGAGTACGCGGTCCAATTTTGGAATCCGTATATGCGCAAAGATATAGACAAAATCGAAAGAGTTCAAAGACGAGCAACTAAGATGATTCCGTCGCTTAGGTCAAAGTCGTACGAGGATAGGCTTAAGGAGTTAAAATTGACAACACTCGAGACCAGGAGGTTAAGGGGTGATCTAATCCAGGTTTTCAAAATTATGAATGGGTTCGATAACGTAGATAGAGATAGCTTTTTCGAAATATCTCAATATAATAGGACTAGAAATAACGGGTGTAAGTTGACAAATAGAAGGTTCGAGACAGCAGTTGCGAAAAACTTTTTTACGCATAGAATAGAAATTAGCTGGAATAGTTTGCCGGTAGAAGTAATTAGTAGCACGTCTATAAACATGTTTAAAAATCGATTAGACGCATATGTTGATAGAAAGGGTATAGTTTAAGGTAGTAAAATTAAGGCTTTCTGGGGATAGATCCCACAGCTCAACACAAGTGTTGTGGGATATAGGGAGGCAGCGTCTTGGGTTAGGGAATACTCTCTGTCCTTACACACCCCATTTAAAGAGATTCCTCTGCCGAGCGGTGCCCCCCATAGTACTGTGAGGTATTGAAAAACTCATGATCTTCACTTGCCCCACAAACACCTTTAAATGGGAGACCCAAAATGGGTGCACACACATTTCTACATTACTGTACAGTCTTTACAGCCACACCTACTCTTTTTCTCGTAAGTGTATATATTGTAATGTATATGATTGTAAATTTTGACTTGGTCCGCTATCGATGTGGACCTTGACTTCATGGATGCCGTAATGAAATTGACTGGATTCTTTGGATCCGATATATTTGCATGTCCTTTATAAATAGATATAGAGTGTAACATATTTGTGGATAGTAGTCTATTATGACTTGATCCTCTGGATCAGAGATTCTATCTTTAGTTTTAAATCGATAATTAATGTTTTAAATTGATAATTATTTAGTTTCGTAAAAATTGGTCGTTGCCAATTTACCGGCAGTTTTTACATAAATTTCTTATGTTCTTGTGGTTCGGAACCCACGTAAAATTGTAGGTCCCCTCCGCCACCACGGAGGACATACACAATACACGAACACAGTTAGGTGGACCAGCCATGAGTGGATCCTAGGGTCTTTGTTGGTCTGAAACATTATAACATTATAACATTTATATATATATATATATATATATATATATATATATATATATTGGTTACATTTCCAAACTGTTCAAATTTAGGACACTTCTGCTAGCAATCGTCGCTGCATTTTATATTCAACGATCGACTATTTTGAAAAACAAAACGTTTAAAACAACGAACCTAAAAAAACACGTCGCATCAATATATATATATATATATATATATATATATATATATATATATATATATATGGTAGCCGGTAGGCCCTATAGTAAATATAGATTAATTAAAGTAATTAATGATTGCTGGATTGTGGTTACCATCTGATCTTTTAATCAGAATAATAAATGTCATAAATAAAGGAAGGTGCTTAATAAACCTCATTGGTTTTCCTTTAATTAAAGAAACAAATAATTGTTATTATTACAGACGTTAACGTTAAGATGCCCGAATTTACTAAACTCAACATTGATTATAAAATGTCAAATTCACCGTATATAAATGACAACTGAATAATGAAAAGAATTCTTACAATAACACGGTAACTTATTTGATGAAATACGAAGATTGAGCGATTGAAGTTGAGTGTTTACAGTTAAAAAAAGGAATGGCAAAATATGCCTTACGAAGAGCGTTGAAAAATGGTCGGCATACGTTGATGGCTCGCTCGCGAATGGTGTACTGGTGTTGGTAGACTGAATTGCCTGCTTCAAATTGTGATGTCTCGTCGTCATGGAAACGTTTGATGTGGAAGAGGCCGCAGCAGCTATTGAATAGTCATCAGGCTCAGAACGAATGAATGCTAGTCATGTCACTAAAGGAGTCTGACTCGAAGTGTGTTGTTGAAGAAATGCTTAAGGGTGAAGAAACTGCTGGCACAGATATATATATGGACCTTTATCCATTGGCGTTTGGAAACTCCTCTACGTAAATGTAAAAATATAATCGTACATTTAGTTCCAAATTCGACAAAAACAACATTTATTTCAACAATTTCATCTCTTTTTTTTCTTGTATTCTATATTCGTGAAAATTTATTATATTTTCGGTAAATGAAAGCGTTTACGATAATTGTTGTCGATAATTTTACAATCAACATTCTTCACCGTTTAAATATTATTACAGACTTTTCGAAAACCATTTCAAACAAAAGTAACTTACATTTACATTCGACATTTTTTTTCAATTCACTTCGACAGTGCGGTGTAAATTTAATGGAAAAAAAATAATTGAATTCCATTAACGTTTATGTAAAGAGAAAAAAAAAAATGTCGAAATCCGTATTAGATTTTAGGCCTACAAAGGGAGTATTCCAAAAAATTCACCTTAAATAAATTAAAATAAAGTTAAAAGAGACTCTAATTTACTCTGTTGGTGAGGTTGGTTTCAACTGCTTGTATACGCGAGAGGATTCCACAATAAAAGTAATGAGGAGATTTTCATTCTATATCAATAATAATCCTCTTCAGACTAAAAAAGTAATATATATATATATATATATATATATATATATATATATATATACAGGGTGATTCAGAAGTCAGGTTACATAGGGCTTTTCTGTTTCTTTGCAGGTAAATGAGTTATGAGATGTTATCGAAGGAGGAGCGCATTAATGTGATATTCTTAGCTGGCTGCACAAGTGTATTGCCGTTAACGGTGGCCATATCGAACATGTGATGTGACTGTTCCCCTGTATCATTACATAATACAGTATTTCCCTATGTAACCTGACTTTTGAATCACCCTGTATATATATTACATATATATATGTCAACGGGAGAATATAGAGGGATTGTGCATGGCCACACTCTACTATAATACTTAATTGAGTTTGAATGAAGCCTTTTCAGATTCAAAGGTGACTCGCGGAGTAAAGACGGTAATGTAGCTTCTAATATATCTATATATAAAAGGGCAGATCCAGAACCTGAAAGTGTTCTGCTGTCCGCCTGGACGCCCAGCAAGATTCAGGGGCAGCGCCCCTGACGGGAACTCAGGGGGACTCCGCGGAAACTCCTGGGTTTTAAGCATTTTAGGAGTAATGTTTTGCATATGGATTAAAACACACTACAGTACGTTACATCATTTCATAAATATATTAATAGATTTAATACATATATACTCGTACATATACTGCAGACAATTGAAATTGTTGTTCTTTAGAAAATGAATATTGATGTGTTTTCCTTTTGTCTAAGGTTAATTTAAAATGTCATTGCACTTTCGTTTGACGTAATAAGAGTCTAAAAGAAGCAACAAAGATCTACTTTCATTATATGGTCGTTACCCACCAGTGTTTATTTCAACAAATCTGAAAGTTGCAGACTGAAAATCCTGACCATTTTGTGCAAAACTCTTCAAACCGGGATGAATCCGCACCTGTATGATATATATATATATATATATATATATATATATATATATATATATATATATAACGAAAGGAAGTGACCTGAAGCAAATAAGTCGGGACTTAATTACCGGTGTAGTACACACGAGAGATCCTTTTAAATATCCCTGCGTGAATGGATGTTACAATATTCTGGAAAATTTAATTATATTGCGAGGATTAATTATACTCTTCACTTTTACGAACAGACACTCATTTTGCACGTAATTAGTTTCTTTCAAACGGCTAATTACGTCAAATCAGTAAATAACTGCACTCAAAATAAAACCTTCTAAATTTAGAACTTATAACTTCTTTTCGATGGTAAATTCCAGGGGAAGTTTTCCTTCTTTTGGGTAGCAAAATTTCTTGTCAGATGATATAATAACTCCTTTTAATGATACGTAACTTCTTTAGATAGAAGAAATGGATCTTCAAAACTTCTTTTTGAGTGATTTGAGACAATAGCGGGTTGCGAGAAGGCTTTGTTTTCTGTGTACCTTTTGGCGTTAGGTACATTTTAATTAAATTTATCATATTATACTTCGTTCCCGCACAAAATATATATATATATATATATATATATATATATATATTACACAAACACACAGTGTGTGTATATATATATATATATATATATATATATAGAGTGTGGCAAAAAAGGTAGACGATGTCAAATCGAAGCTACACAATGACTATATGGACAAGATAGGATTGAATAATAAAATGCATTGAACAGGCAAAGATCAGAACTTTTTACTAAATAACCATTTTTCAGTTACAGGTTATTGGTTTAAAGGTCACAGGTTCAAATTCCTCAATTACATTTACGACGAAGAATCTTTATCGTCGTCGAGGAACGTATCAAAAGATACATTTTATAAGCTTAATTGAGGCAGCTTGAAGTAAAAAAGGGCTTATTTATTAAAACATTTTGACCTTTGCCTGCTTTGTTCATTTTATTATTCAATCCTATCTTGTATGGTTATTATCTTCTAGTTTCAATTTGAAATCGGGTACATTTTTTGTCCACACATGTAAACTGTGTGTATATATATATATATATATGTTATAATGTTATAATGTTATGTTATGTTATAATGTTTCAGACCAACAAAGACCCTAGGATCCACTCGTGGCTGGTCTAGCTAACTGTGTTCGTAATTGTGTATATATATATACGTGTACTGTATATATATATATATATATATATATATATATATATATATATAAATGTGTGTGTGTGTGTCATTTCTATGCATTAATATTGGAGTATGCATATCCAATCCAGTTTTATGTCTGAATGTGTATACATGCGCAGGTTATAAATGGGTACATATTGTATAACTAGATTGCAATTCGCTTACCATTCACCGCGAAACCATTTCGTGAATGACTTGAATATTTATATGTACATGAAGTCATGAAAATGTATTGCCAGAGAGAAATGGCCGCTTTCTCCATAATTAGTTCTCCAAATTATATCATATCTAGGTTAGGTTGTCATTTATATATATTTATATATATACATATATATATATATATATATATATATATATATAATATATATATATATATGATGCAAACCCAGAGGGAAAAAGAAAAATGATTCCAAGGTCTTTCGTGCATTCAGAAGTACACCTCGTCAGGGAATGAAGGGAGAAGGCGAGATGACGAAAATATATACATTTGTATAACGGGACAGGGCAGTAAAAAGATAGCACGTGATTAACAAGAGTTGATTAAAGGCAAAAGGTATTTTAACAGGATATTGTCAGTTTTATACATTCCCGCACTGTTATTGAAATTATTTTTAAAATGGATGAATGCACATTCTAGATAGTGGATATTATAAAGAGTACATATAGGGCTTATAGGCTACATAAGTGTGATAAAGACAATTTGTGGTGATGAAACAACTACATATCTCTAAGGCGTGAAGCGAAAAGCGTAATAAAAAAGTCCAAGCGCGATTTGAAATCTCCATAGCTCTTGACGGCAAAGAAAGCCCCAAGCGATTTTTTCAATACGTCAATAATAGGAAGAGTGTCTTGGGGACGTTGAAAAATTCTGACGCAGAGCTAGTTTCTGAAAACAAGCAGTTTTTACAATAGAAGATGTAACGAATATCCCTACGGTCAGAGCCATAATACCTTTTGATAATGGTAATACTTTGGATAATATTGTTGTTAGTGAAAGGGAGGTAATGCACTACATTGGTAAAATAAAAATGCGTAAATCACCGGAGCCGGATTCCATATATCCCATACAACTAAAAGAATTAAAAGAAAGCATTGTTGTGCGCCAACAAAGATTTTTAATGGGTCTTTCTCTGTGGGGTGCGTACCAGATAATTTCAAGTTAGCAAATGTAACACCTATTTTTAAGAAAGGCGATAAAGGTGCGGCGGGAAATTATAGGCCAATCAGTTTAACGTAGGTAAGCTACTGGAAATAATAATTAGAGATCGTACAGTCGAACACTTAGAATAGCATAACTTGAATAGAAATATGCAGCACGGTTTTAGGTGAAACAATTCTTGCTTAACTAATCTTTTAGTTTTCTCAAAGCGTGGTTGAAGTTTACGATAGTCATCGGGCGGTAGATGTAGTGTATTTAGATTTTCAAAAAGCGTTTGACACCGTACTGCACAAAAGACTCATTGAAAAAAATAAGGCTCATGGAATCAGGGGTGTAGTAATAAATTGGATAGAAGAGTGGTTGCGAGGTAGGAAACAGAGGGTGGTCGATGATGGAGCGGAGTCTTCTTGGGCTAATTTAGCGAGCGGTGTTCCTCAGGGTTCTGTATTGGGCCCCTTGCTTTTTCTTATATATATATATATATTAACGATTTAGATGTCGGCCTAGTCAGTAGTTTTAAAGTTTGCGGATAACACGAAGTTGGGTGGTAGGGCGATTAATGACGAAGATAGAGGTAAAATCCAAGAAGATCTGAATAAAGTCGTAGATTGGTCAGTCACATGGCAAATGAGATTTAACGTCGATAAATGCAAAATTTTACACATAAGTTCGGTAACGGTAACGGTAATTTTGCGTATAGTATGCCAGGGAAGGAGTTGGCAAGCGTAGAGCAGGAAAAAGATTTAGGAGTTATAGTCACTGGTGATTTAAAAGTGGTGAAACAAAGTACAGTAGTGGTCAATAAAGCGAACAAAGTGCTAGGTTTTATAGCTCGAAATTTTGAGTACAAATCGCGCGATATTATTATTCCCACTTATAAATCATTAGTTAGACCCCATTTGGCGTACGCGATCTAATTTTGGAATCCGCATATGCGAAAAGATATATACAAAATCGAAAGAGTTCAAAGACGAGCAACTAAGATGATTCCGTCGCTTACTTCAAAGTCGTACAAGGATAGGCTTAAAGAGTTAAAATTGACTACACTCGAGACTAGGAGGCTAAGGGGTGATCTAATCCAGGTTTTCAAAATTATGAATGGGTTCGATAACGTAGATAGAGATAGCTTTATCGAAATATCACAATAGAGTGGAACTAGAAATAACCGGTGTAAGCTGACAAGTAGAAAGTTCGAGACAGCAGTTGCCAAAAACTTTTTTACGCATAGAATAGTCAATAGCTGGAATAATTTGCGGGTAGAAGTAATTAGTAGCACGTCTATAAATATGTTTAAAAATCGATTAGATGCACATGCTGATAGATTGGGTATAGTTTAAAGTAGTAAAATTAAGGTTTTTGTGGTTCGAAACCCACGTAAAATTGTAGGTCCCTTCCACCACCACGGAGGACATGCGCAATACACAATTACAAACACAGTTAGGTAGACCAGCCATGAGTGGTTCTTAGGGTCTTTGTTGGTCTGAAACATTATAACAATATAACAATATTCCCTTCAATTATATCTGTGTTTTTAACGAGCGCTTTAGAACTATCCCATTTGATACTATGATTACATCTGTACAAATGGTTAAACAATGCATTAGAATTATTTGCTTTTCTACACGCATATTTATGCTGTTTTACCCTGATACCTAACGTTTTTCCCGTTTGACCTATATATAGGCCTACTGAGTTACATTGTGTACATCCGATCGAATACACACAAAGAACAGCTCTGATAATGCGCTTGGCTATTAGGAGTGATTTAACAGTATTATTATACTTAAAAACTACGTTGATACCAATTGCTTTAAGTAAAGTCGGAAGATATTTAAAATTAACATGTAAGGTCGGCTGAAGATATTTTTACGCTCAAATTCTTTTACAGTTACACTATTATAATACCTATTCTTAGCTTTCCTAAAGCAGTTATCTAGAAATGAAATAGGATAACATAATTTAATACCAATATTCATGATATTGCATAACTCGGAATCTAAAAATTCAGGACTGACAACCCTCAATGCTCTAAGAAACATAGTAGAGAAAATAGATTTTATCGAGGGATGATGGTCAGAATAAAAATGCACCTAAGAATTATTATTAGTAAGCCTTATTATTATCAGTAAGCCTACTAATAATAATTCTTATGTACATTTTCATTCTGACCATCATCCCTCGATAAAATCTCCAGTATAGGGGATTTAATTTTCCCAGAAGAGTTCCTTGTTCCATGCACGGTCTGTGTGTATCATATATATGTTAATCCCTCCGTCTATGGCCTTGGTTGGTTCGAAGTCGACGGGGGTTCTGGTTAGGAGGCAGTAACAGATTTATTACTCGCAGTAGTTTCTTCTATAATACTCTCCGAGTTCTTATATAGTGGTTCGGAGGATTCTGTGAAAACTTACTAAATTATCTGACGGTTCCCCGATGCTTCTTATAACGTATCGGGAAATTATGTTTCTCTATTTAAGACTAAGTTCTCTGGAGGTTCCCCGATTCTTCTTATAACGTATCGGGAAATTATTTTTCTCTACTTTATTGACTGAGTTCTGTGAAGAGAGCAAGGCTCGAAGGAGAAGATAAAAAAAACTTTCTTTTTCTGTAATTTACTGCTAAAATGTACAGGTAATGCTCAGCCTCTAAGTTAGATCAGAATTTCGACCTCTTTCAACCATGGCTCAGGCCGGAATTTAAAACGAGGAGGCTCCAACCTCCTCGCTGAAGGGCTAAGACAGGAATGAATGAATTTGCAATACAAGAAATAAATAAGTTTAAATTTTGGGGGAGTGCACTTGAAGGTTAAGCTTCCCCCCCCCCTTGAAGAATCTGCGAATTATTTCATCTTAAATAAAATAAAATTAATATAAAAGAAGTGAAACAGAAAAATAATTATTTGCCGATTATACATTTTTGGGTGACGACTTCACGTCGGAGTCGTACATTGAATACAACCTAAGTACATTATTAAGTACATTGTAATTCTGGTTTACTACAACTATGATTATAATTACCAATTAATTCGCATTCACTTATTATCGTTAATTACAGTTTTATTAAAGTACATTAATTACATCATATTAAATTATTAGTTACTGACAATTCTAGTAAATTGTTAATTGACATATCTGATACTGAAGTAAGATACGGAAGTACACGGACATTTATGATATAACATAACATAATATAACATAACATACAACATAACACCTTATGTTATAAATTTGTAGCAGGCGCAAGAGGGATTTCGGGTTCCGAGGCTCGCTTTTTTTGGCGACGTCGTCGGAATCTGAATATTCGTATCAGCATCCACGAGTATCTTGCGAGAGGTTAAATAATTAAAAAAATAAAAAGTATACATGTGAACGTACTTACATGTAAGGTAACTATGTACGTCATCAATGGACATGTACGAATGCATAAAGTATTGTACACACATTGGTAGTCACACAATAGGTTGACAATAGGTAGACAATAGGTAGCTGAATGAATAAGTAATAAAATTAATAAAAGATAAAGGCCAAGAAAGGACATGAACGTATGAATTGAACAACATATAACTTATGACGTATAGAGTGTAAAGTTTTTTTTATTATTATGTTAAAGAATTTACCACACATTGAATACTAAAGACATCCAGACTTGCGTTATGCGAGTTTGGTCCTTAGGTAAAAATGAATATTTGAATATAAAGATTATATAAATATAAGAACTGTATGAATATAATGAATATAAAGATTGTAATGAATATAAGGACTTATATAAAGATTATATAAATACACGGATTAGGTAAACATGAGGATTCATATAAATATACGAATTATATAGGAATTATTCATTGTTGATTTTTACATATATATATATTTATATATATATATATATATATAGTATTTTATGTGTTTAAAAAGATATATATATATATATATATATATATATAATATATATGTATTATATATATATATATATATATATATATATATATATATATAGAGAGAGAGAGAGAGAGAGAGAGAGAGAGAGAGAGTCGGGCTGTATTCCTGTGATCAAAGAACATCGTTACCGTATCAATGATGCAGAAGTGTTGTTATACCAATTTCCCGAAATTATTAATATCAAATCGGAAATGAGAAGGAATAACTTTCGAAATATAAAAATAAATAAATAAATAAATGAAATAAACACAAATCCGTTTACGTAAAAAATAAATATGCAGTTTCATGAAGGATGTAAAATTTTAAGTACGGGGCTCCAATAAACCTTAGCCCACCCGTCCATGGCCTAAACCAGTAGAGGTACAGTAAAACTAAACATACCTTACAAAAGAGAATTTAATCCTGCATTTAATGAGAAACAATTAAAACTTGGTGTTCCCGCCATTGGCTTCCAAGACAGCCTGAATTCGCTTTGGGTAGCTTGCCAAAAGTGACGTGAATAGATCTTGATCGTTACGCAAATTTGCTAAAACAGTTTCAATGTGTTGCGTCATTGTATCCTTCGAAAATTGATTTGCTGCAGGTTCTTGAAACAAGAGACATTCAACCTTGTCCTTTATAACTGATCCAATGTGTTCACAGATGTTCAGGTCAGGAGAATTTCCTGGCCATTCTTCATTTCCAAAGAAATCGATCTCATGGTTCCGCAACAACTGTTGAGTGGCTAATGCCTTAAAGCAGGGGGCCTTATCGTGCAGAAGTGTGACCTGATCGACATCCATAACATTGTTTGGGTTTCTTAGAAAAGGAATGACATGCTGGGATAGAATAATATCACGAAAATACTGTCCATCCCAACTCTGACCATTTGGCTTCAGCACCCACATGAGTTTCTTTGCAGTGAACAAAACAAACACACCAGCACAGTCTGGACTTTTTAATAATTCGCGATAATGTTCATTGTCATCGATTTCATCTGGTGTTGTGGCCCACACTCGATCATTTTGGTAGTTAGGCCGACGTGTTACGTAAACAAAAAATTCATCGGAGACAGCTAAATGCATGAAATCATCCACATCCCAATCTTCAAGATAATGGGCAAACCACATTCTGTCATCGATGTTAAGTTGAGTTTTTCTTGGCTTTGGAAGTTCATGCCAAGGCTTTAAACCTTGCCTATGACGGTACAGTCGAATGATCTCGCCACTAACGATCTTTCCTCTCAACACTTCGATCTCTCTAGAAAGTTTAGCACAGCTGTTTTTCCGCTTACGCGTACCGCTTTCAATGATGTCCTTTGTTTCCTGAGAGAGTGGCAAATTTGGGCGCCCAGATTTGGTTGTATCCATTTCACATTCATCCAAAGTTTTATTCCAATTTCTTTTGACGAAGTCCTCACTTCTTCGCAACTTTTTGGCAACCCAAGAACGTGTTATAAAGGTGGCTCCAGCATCACGAGCTTCCCGAAATGTTATTGCTCGTATGCGATCTATCACACGTTGCCTCTCCGAATCATCAATTAATTGAGAAGCCATTATATTATCACTTTATCAGCTAGAGTAATTTTAATACCTGCAATAAATAATTTTATATATTTTTATAATCACTAAAAACTATTTCGATATAAGTAAACATGTAAGCTGCAAATGGGGGGACTAAAGTTTTTTTGGAACCCCTTACTACGTCTTTAGGACTGCCAAATGCCGAATATGAAGGCAATGAAAGTTACTTTTCATGGCAATAATTTACATTAATAATAATAATAATAATATTATTATTGTTGTTATTATTATTATTATTATTAATTATTATTATTATTATTATTAAAAACGTAAGATTAGTCAGAAATTCGTAAAGACAGATGTCCAAAAAATTGGTAATAATTTAGATCTGGTTCAAGAACTCTGGTTCCGAAACAGAAAGTAAATCTGCTTCCTAGAATTTATGATGGTTTCATATACCCTGCATCATATATATATATATATATATATATATATATATATATATATATATATATATATATATATATATATATACAGTAGAGCGTCGATTAACCGGACTAATTAATGTTACCTCCATTCCGGATAATCGATTTTCTGGATAGACGAATATTACCAAGATACATTCTGGAAAAAGCTTTTTTAAGAACTTTACATTACAGTAAGGTATATTTATTTGTCATACACATACTTTATTTAAAAACTACTTAGGAAAAAACGCATTGTGATTATATTACATATGACGGTTTGGAAAAGTCTGTAATAGTTTCTTGTTTAACGCTATTAGCTCTCTTCTTTGCTGCTAAGTCGCGAAGGTTTCTCAGGAGGAGTAGCTTTGTAAACTCAGTCTCATCTTGTCTTTCAAACCATTTGATTGTTGTTTCAAAAGATATAAAGGCTTCCGTGTTTGAAGGGACAGGATCTTCACTTTCAGATTCGTCATCTTCGTCTTCCACTGCATGTTCCCTCATCTGCGTTGTCAACATTCTCGCTCTCATAATTTTCGCTTTCAGTTACGGATAGGAATTTCCTTTTGAACGATGTTTCAGCTGGTTGATCTGCAGACAATTTTTCACCGTGAATTTCTAATTCTCTTATTCCGTGGCGTAACTTGAAGTTTTTTAACCAACTTGTACTTGCTTTAAAATTTGGATTTCCATTAAGTTTGTTGTTTAGCTGCAAAGCTTTTTTGCATTGAAGAGGCCCAGATATTGGCTCACCTAAACTTCTTTTTTGAACAAACCATCTATGAACTGCATCTTCTAGCTAAAAATTTTCTGCCTTTTTCATGGATTTCCTTTTATCACTGCCATCTTCACTATCCATCTCAGAGACAAAACTTACAATAGATACACCGTTTTTCTTCAAGTCGTAAATGGTTGATTTACCAATATCATATTCACTTGATATTTTCTCAATTGATTCACCTTTCTTTAATTTTTCCATTATCTCAATTTCCTTTTTCATGGACAGCACAACACGCTTACGTTTAGGAGCCATTGTCTATTATATACTAACTCTTAATGTACACGTGGCTGTGAGTGGAAGTCTGTAGTAGGCGGAGCTTACACATCATTCAATCACGTTGTTGAAGTTGGTTGGTTGACTTGCGGTATTATTAAAGTTTGTTGGTTAGTTGACTACGTTCAGTACTGCTTTATACCATGCCGGTTAATTGACGTTCCGAATAGTTGACGTCCGGATAATCGACGCTCTATTGTGTGTATATATATATATATATATATATATATATATATATATATGTCCTCACTTCTGGCTACCCGCTGCCAGAGGGGCTGGTTCTGCTACTGCCTATTCGAGATGTCCTGGGCCTCTGCCTGATCCACTTTTCATAAACTTCTACAACATTCGTGGCTTTTTTTCAAATTTCCAATCTGTTGAACACCACCTCTCCTCCTCCAAACTTCT
This sequence comes from Bathynomus jamesi, assembly GCA_023014485.1. Classification (NCBI taxonomy): domain Eukaryota; kingdom Metazoa; phylum Arthropoda; class Malacostraca; order Isopoda; family Cirolanidae; genus Bathynomus; species Bathynomus jamesi. The sequence goes on along the minus strand of JAJOZX010000662.1, from coordinate 915,815 downwards.
TCAATGAAACTCAGGTGTCTGGGACTGACAGTAACCCTTTTTCTGTATCCTACTTTCTCTATATTCATTTTCATTCCAAAGGTAAATGTTGCGTATATGTACACGACGACATAACTTGCTCTCGTATTCCAAAACTTGAACCCTCCGAATTCTACATCCTCTGGCTACGGCTTACATGCCAATCTCAAACTAAATACATCTGCGCTAGCTATCTTCCTCCTAATTCTACTGTCTATCCTAAACTCTTTGACTACCTCACTTCCAAAGTGGAATACATTCTATCCCACTCTCCTTTCGCTGAAACCTCGATTTTAGAAGATTTTAATATTCACCACCATCTTTAGCTTTCTTCCCATTTCACTGACATCCCTGGTGAAGTAGGTTACAACTTCTCTATCATGAATGACCTAGAGAAGATTGTACAGCACCCTACTCGTATCCTCGACTGCCTTGGAGATACGCCCAACATTCTGAATTTATTTCTCACCATTCAACCTTCTTTTGACTCTGTGAAACTTTATTCTCCGTTGGGTTCTTCCGACCTCTTATATCTGTTTCCTATCCTTTTCCACCAGTTTGGCCTTTGGATCCTCCCAAGAGGAGACGGCCTTTGGCACTTTGGCGCTACTGATGGGAAGTCCCTCATGAAGTACTTCTGTGATTTCCTATATGGGATGATTACTGTGTCCGTGGTCGGGGCCCCTTCGATTGAGCTGAGCGCATCACGGAGGTGATTCTCTCTGGCATGGAGGTGTACATTCCATATCCTTTTCCTACTACTAATATAAAAATCCTTAGTTTAACTTTGCTTGCTCTAATGCTATCCGCAAAATAGAGGAATCTTTCAGAAGGTACTGTCGCCATCCAACTCCTAACTCTCACTTAGCTTTTATTTCTGACCGGAATCGTGAAAAATCTGTTCCTCGAATCGCCAAAAATTCCTTCATCAGACAAAAGGGTGAAAACCTATATAATTCTAATTATTCTCGCTCTTTCTGCCACCTATCCAACAACTTTATTTCTTCTTCCTTCCCTCCTCTTTTACATTCCGATGGCTCAGTTGCCGCTCGGCAACTGAGCCATGGCTCCGATGGCTCGGATAAAGCTGAACTCTTCGCTCAGACTTTCATCTCCAGCTCAACCCTGGACGATTCCGATGCTGTTCTTCCATCTCCTTCATCTGACTTAATTACGTCTGAAATTAGAATCTCTTCCAAAGATATTTATTCTACCCTATCTGGGCTCAACTCTAGGAAGACGTACAATACTGATGTTGTCTCTCCTGTTGTTCTCAAGAAATGTGCCTCTGTACTGACAACCTGCTTAGGCAAACTCTTTCGTCTTTGTTTTTCATCTGGTACTTCGTGCTGGAAGTTCGCTTTTATTCAGCCTGTCCCAAAGAAGGGTGACCGCTCTCAACCCTCCAACTATCGTCCAACTGTTTTGTTTTCTTGCCTTTCCAAAGTTTTTGAATCTATCCATAGGAAGATTCTTAAACACCTCTCTTCTCACAATCTTATTTCAGGTCGTCAATATGGGTTCCGTGAGGGATGCTCTACTGGCGATCTTCTTGTATATCTCCATGACTATTGGTCAGCCTCGTTTCGAGATTTCGGTAAAACCTTTGCTATTGAGCTAGACATATATCAAAAGCTTTTGATAAAGTCTGGGACAAAACCTTCATTTCTAAACTGCCCTCCTTCGGTTTCTATCCTTTGATCTGTTATCTGTGCTTTCATCTCTTATTTCCTTTCTGGCCTATCTATTGCTGCGGTTGTAGATGGCCACTATTGTTCTCCTAAAGCTATTAATAGTAGTATTTTTCAGTGTTCTGTCTTTTTACCCACACTTTTCGTTTTATTTGTAAATCATCTATTAATAAATCCATTTATAAATTATCTATTTCTGTCCTATCCACTCCTATGCCGATGATTTCACTCTTCACTTCTCCACCTGTTCACAAAGCATCCCTCTCAACAGTTACTCCATGCTTCGCGTGGGACGGCTATCATGAGCGGATCCAGGGGGTCCTAAGGAGCACATGCTCCCACTAGACTAGGTCCCCAAAGGAGACCAAGTCGAAATTTTACTGAAATCCATAAAACGCTTTATTCCATTTTTCTAAAACTGTCCGTGAAATGTACAATTTTCATGCAACTACAATAAATTTTATACCATTGTGCACAGTAGATATTTGTCCCTCCTAAAATATCGTTTTCTATTAGTGCCATGTATATACCGAATATACCGATTTTTCTCTTCTTTAATCTGGCAACACTGTACCAGCACTAATAGAAAAGACCGTTGCAATGAGGGTACGCTACCTGTTCGCGTTTTTATGAATGTATCACATATGTATGCATTATAATATAATTTAAATGTGGATCATCTTCTTAGGGGAGTGTGAGTTTTTTATACCTTTCAGCTCACGCACAGGAACAGGAAGCCTGGTTCCTGTTGCTACCTCACAGTATGGTGGGTGAAGCTTATGGTATATAAAAATGTGGATCAAATAAAATACTCGGCATGATGTCTGTTTGGTGCCCCCCTATACTACTCTCTCTGGATCCGCCCCTGGCTATGGTGCATCTGACCTCTGATCTTTCTACTATCTCTGACTGGGGCAGGGAAGATCTTGTGGTTTTCAATGCCACAACCTCAGTTCCTTCGTTTGTCTACTCGTCACAATCTTCCACACGACTATCTCCTTATCTTCAGCAATACAGAACTCAATCCTTCTTCTTCTCTTAACATTCTTGATGTTTCCTTTTCTCGTGATCTTTCCTGGAAAGATCACATATACTCTCTTTCTAAAACAAAGAGGTTAGGTGTGCTGTACCGCCTATGCAGTTTCTTCACCCCGACTCATTTGCTGGCTCTGTACAGGGGTTTTGTCCGCCCCTGTATGGAGTACACTTCTTACGCGTGGGAGTAGCTCAACCTACATAGCTTTATTTGACTGAATGGAATCAAAGGCTTTTCGTCTCATCAATTCCCCACTTCTTACTGACTGGCTTCAGCCCCTCTCTCCTCGCGGGATTGTTGACCCACCCTCTCTTTATTATCGCTATTATAACAGACACTGCTCTTCTGAACTCTCTAACTGCGTGCCTCCTCCTTTAAGGAAAGCACGCAGTACCAGACTTTCGACACATTCTCATTCCTTTTCTGTCCAACTCTCTAATGCAAGGATTAATCGGTATTCTCAATCTTTCATCCACTCAACCGGTGAACTCTGGAACAATCTTCCTCAATCCCGGTGTTTTTCCTAGGATTTGATAAGGACAAGGTGCACAAGACAAAAATGGGCAACTATGCCGAAAAAGGCAACTATGCGTGAAAACGCCAATTTTCAGGGCACATTTTGCCATCAAACGGCACAATTTTAGAAAGGGCGAGAAAAAGGGCAAGGCATCATTTACAAATCTGAAAAAGGGCAAGGTGCCACGCCAGGAGGACAAGGCGTCTCGCCGTGCTGAAATGGCCTAGGCAAAACATTGACTCCATCTTTCCTTCTGTCTATGACCTCTAATTTTTCAAACGCAGAGTGTCCGGGCATCTCGAAAATCTCGGACCTTGATTTTGGCTCTCTTCTTCCTCTATTGGGTGGGTCATTTGTGCGAGCATTCGCCGATGGTCCCTCCTTCCTGTTTAAAAAATAAGACTTGTCTAGTGATTTATTATTATAGAGTGGTGGATTGAATTCTTAATTTAAAAAAATTAGAAAATACTCGTATATTAGTTTTCTACCAAACAATAGTGAAAAGTTGTTAGGAATTAAATTTTATACCAGAAATAAATTCATGTTTAATTATAAGCTAGTATTTACAATGCAATAATGATAGTAACCTAGGTGAATATATCGATTTATGGAGCACATTAAGTCATTATTAATTAACCCAGTATATTTTGATATTTAATAGTTTAATGCCTTTGTGAACTCGGACTTTTTATACAACTATAGTAACATGTGTGAGACTGCTAAATTAAGCATAATTGATGAAAAATTATTAGGTAGAACTAGCAATAACTTAGTTCCCGTTACATGAATGGTTTTGCTTGTTGAATCAATCATTTTATCATACAGTACTAATTTTAGGTATGAAATTGTGAATGTTCATATTATCATGATTCCCACTCTCTAATCACATACCTTTAGAATTAATAACTAACTTTACCAAATGGTATAAGACACAAAATATTAATATCATAGGTGTCGAATGGTCTAATGTTGATATACATCAGAAAATAGGATATAAAGAAAGGGCAGCACATCTTTTAAATAATTCAGAAACATTTCAGCTTGCCTGTAGGAATTCCTATTTGAATTATTCTCATTACAAATTCAAAGACATTTATTACATTATAGTATTCATACTAAGGGAAACAAAGCATTTTGATCAGGTCTTAAATTGCCACACTAAGATTATTCCTGCATTGAATTTATTTTATTGTTCCCTGGAGAGGAAATCTAAGGTGGCTTACAATTTATGGTGCCTTCTTGGTAGACCGAAAATAAGACCAGGTTACACGAATGTGAGAAGGAGTAAAGACCAGTATAAAGCAGCCATAAGACGGTGTAAATAGAAAGAGGATGCTTTTCCAGCTTTAAGAGCCTGTCTAACCAAAATACTATAATAAAAATTTTAGAAATTTGATAAGGAAGAAACTGGTGACAAGAATGTCCTCCCATCAACAAACTATAAAGTCTCTGGAGAGCAGAAATTGTAAATTTGGGAAAAACGCTATTCAAACAGTCTTAATAGATAGATTTAATTTTGATATAGGTTGTAATGGAATATGCTTGGTATGAACCAATGAAAATACTTGGACTTAGGCAGAACCTAATATTATGTGTTTCATTAAGGAGTTAAAGACAGGTTCTTCTGCAGGTAGATTACCTATCGAATGAACATTTGATAATGATGCAGTAATGATGTGAGGAAGTTTCATATTTTACTGTCCTCTCAACCAGCCTACGCATTATCTTACAGAGTTCATCGGGGTATATGATGTCCTCTGCCAGAAATAAATATGAGGATATTCTATCTAGCGATAATTACAGGCCTGTTGTCGTTGCCTCCTGCTTCTCAAAATTCTTGGAAAAAGCTTTTGCTATGTTAGTTAAATGTTACTTGTAGACATCGTAATCATTTTGGTTTTAAAAGGAATCCAGGACAAAAACTCACTGGACAAAAACTCACTGGACAAAAACTCACTGGACAAAAACTCACTGGACAAAAACTCACTGGACAAAAACTCACCGGACAAAAACTCACCAGACAAAAACTCACCGGACAAAAACTCACCGGACCAAAAACTCACCGGACAAAAACTCACCGCTTAAATGCAAAAGAGGACAAAAACTCACCAGACAAATGTTTTTGCGAAATACATACACCCTAGTCTAGATCTTAAGATTTTAGACTCATTGTAGATAATTACTCTTCATCTTTTAAATTGTTCTGTTTTTAACCAAATCGGTATACTAATGTAGTTTTGGTCACAGATTTCAAAAATAACTTTCTTTTTTTGGAGAAATGAAAAAGAAACATGTTAGAGCACTTTAAATAATTAGTGTTTTTAACGAAAATATTATGACTTAACCTAACCAATCGTCAAGGGCGTACAGTTGACCTAACCGGCATTCAAGTGACCTAACCTGGCATTCAGTTGACCTAACTGAGCATTCACTTGACCTAACTGGGCATTACTTCTTGATTTTTTTCTGCTACTCAAGATCTTAAGATCTAGACTAGAGTGCATGTATTTCGCAAAAACATTTGTCTGGTGAGTTTTTGTCCGGTGAGTTTTTCTCCAGTGAGTTTTTGTCCGGTGAGTTTTTCTCCAGTGAGTTTTTGTCCAGTGAATTTTTGTTGAGTGAGCTTTTGTCCAGTGAGTTTTTGTCCGTGCCCCTTTTAAAAGATACCACTTAACAAATTTATGTAAAGAAATTGTACATAAAATTTGTTTTAAGTTTTATTATTACTAGTTGTATCATGGCAGCTATTTTGTTTACTTCTGCCAATAAACTTTTTAGTATCAATTTCATTTCAAATTTAAATTTTAGTTTCAATTTCATTTTGAATTTCAATTTTAGTTTCAATTTCATTTTAAATTTAAATTTTAGTTTCAATTTCTTTTCAAATTTCAATTTTAGTTTCAATTTCTTTTCAAATTTCAATTTTAGTTTCAATTTCATTTTAAATTTCAATTTTAGTTTCAATTTCATTTTAAATTTCAATTTTAGTTTCAATTTCATTTTAAATTTCAATTTTAGTTTCAATTTCATTTTAAATTTCAATTTTAGTTTCAATTTCATTTTAAATTCCAATTTTAGTTTCAATTTCTTTTCAAATTCCAATTTTAGTTTCAATTTCTTTTCAAATTTCAATTTTAGTTTCAATTTCTTTTCAAATTTCAATTTTAGTTTCAATTTCATTTTAAATTTCAATTTTAGTTTCAATTTCAACTATTTACAGTTGTATCTTGAATATAACCGACGCATATAGATAGATTCATTGACAATATTTTATTTAAAAAGATAAATTAAAAGGATGTTCAAGTGTACAGGATGTTCCAGAAGTCTGGACTCATAGGGGAAATAGACATTATATTTTTAAAGTGAAACAAACACATTTCTATTGTCAGTTTTACATATTTCAGAAAAGAAAATACCCTGATGGCTCAGTATACCAATAAGAGAAGGTGGAACTGGTATTGCCAGAGGGAAGCATGTCAGTTTTTTCAAGAACATGCCTCCCTCTGGCTTTTTCCAGAAACATGTAACAATACCAGTTCTACCTTCTCTTGATTGGTATAATGAACCATCAGGATATTTTCTTTCCTGAAATATGTAAAACTAACATTAGAAATGTGTTTGTTTCACTTTAAAAATATATTATCTATTTTCCCTATGAGTCCAGACTTCTGGGACACCCTGTATATATTAAATATATTTGTGTTTTGGTTCACGCACCAAACTTTTACAGTTGGATGGTGTTGTTATGCGTTTTCAGAGTACAGTATTTTCGATCCTGTTGCGTAGTTAGACAAGGCTCCTTGTTTTCACGTCTGCTGTTTAATGTGTATATTGGTGGCTTAATTATTTGCTTAATGAGACAAATGTAGGATGTTGTCTGATAATATAAGATTAAATAACTTAGCTTTTCCCGATGTTATAGTACTAATAAGCTTTTTGGTTAAAAATTCGGATTATGTTATAACAATAAGTGAACCATGATACTGATTTCATTGTCACTAAGGGTAAGGTTACATTTTTAAAATGAAAGGCGATTTAGGTCAGATTATCACCATCTCGTTGAGTGACGAATCAGACATAAAACAGTGTCGAAGTTTCTGTGGTAAAGCATAAGGAACTTCAGATTCTGTACAAGCGAAGCTAAAGACTCTTTTTCTTACTTTTTGAATTAACATTTACGAGCAGTAGCTTTGGGTTAATTACCATAAGAAGAATACCTCCCTTGATGTTAGGATGATACCTTGTTTCGTTTCGGTGGTGATCCCTTTGTATCTTGCGCGTGTAATTGATTTCAGTTCTTCGGTCCTGAGCTCAAGCATCGTGTCCACCCAATGGAGAATACTGAAATGTTGCATAAGCTACCTCCAAGTTGCTCAGCTTCGCAAATGTTTGCTAACCTCCCAGAGGTAACGAGACATACTTAATACCGTCTAATACAAAAACTCAAAACTCGGACAATCCAACAGTCCGAGCTATTCACTAGCCCGGCTTTATATCTTCTAAACCAGTGGTCCGCAACCTGGGGTCCGCGAATGAGTTGCAGGGGTCCGCAGAAGACAAAGGATATATTCTAATTCACACAAAATTAGAATATACAAATTATTTTCGCTATGAGGTTCTCCAAAATAATCGATATTCTTCCATGAGTCCACAAGTGAGAAAAAGGTTGCGGACCACTGTTCTAAACTACTTGTATGGGCTTCATGATACGACATAAACGTTTTACTGTAACTTCATTAAACATCGATAGTGTTCTTTTCAAAACTTGTATTTTTTTAATTTTAGTCAATTTTTTTGGTTTATATTATTTTCATCTGCAAAAGATAAAGTATTTGTCTTCCACAAACAATTTTAAGTTCATTTTCACTTTATTTAATTATTTTCATTCATCTTGCTTCATTTCATTAAGAGAGAAAACCGCAATAATGGCATCAAATACAAGAAAAGAACTTAGACGTAATTTCTCTCTCTCTCTCTCTCTCTCTCTCTCTCTCTATATATATATATATATATATATATATAGAGAGAGAGAGAGAGAGAGGTGTTCAGTGTTGAAGAGGTCCCTTGTCGGGCCTTTAATTTGGGAACACTACACATTCTGCCTTTCCTATTTTCCAGCGTTGTTTGAATGGTAATTAGGTTTAGTTTGAGGTTTGGTACCAGTTTTTCGATCATTTTCCATATGTAGATTATGGTGTACCCCTCTCTTCTTCTTTCCAGGGAGTACAGATTTAGTTTACGTAGTCTTTCGCAGTAGTTGAGCTCTTTGCAGCCATCAATCTTTGCTGTGAAATGTCTCTGAGTTTCTTCTCGTCTCTTAGTTTCTTTCTTTTTATATGGGGACGTCAAGACTGAGCAGTATTCAGGTTTTGGTATGATCAGTGTTTTTAGCAAGGGACTCATTCCTGTCCTGTTCCTTCTTTTTAACGTTCTTAATACCTGTCCCGCGACTCTTTTTGCTTTGTTTATCGCTATCTGATTTTGTGTTTCGAATTTGGCATCATCGGTCATTATTACCTGCAAATCGATGCAATATTATCTAACAATTTCCATAACTTTCTTGGAATAATAATAATAATAATAATAATAATAATAATAATTCCATAACAAAACTTATTTAATTGAAGCAGATTTACACAAATGAAATTCAACAATGCCGAGAACGAAAATGGATAATGTTCCTCGTTAGACGAAAGACGTCAAAGTCAGATTTAAAGCGTAGGATGTACAATATCAAATTGTAACTAATACCGCAAGGCATACACGCAAGAAGCAAGAAACATATACAGGGTGTTCCGAAAAGATCTGACGAGTTATAATGTATATTATAATCCGTCAGATCTTTATGGAACACTCTGTATATTGGGTGAATTTTTAAACGTCTAACACTTTAAAAGGTTTGTATTTTTTTATTAATTAAAACAAAAACATGACATTTTTACTGTACCTTCTTCACACTAGGAGAATTAGTCCCCCAGTTTCGAAACATGATCTATGTGATGTTCTCTCAGCTCACGATACTTTCGACGGAAGAGTCCTGTCCAACAGATTTCCCGCAGTTTATGATAAAGGATTATCATGGCCACCAACATCACCAGATGTGAGTTTATTTAAAAGAAGGAGTGTTTAAATAGAATCCAAACACAATATAAGCATTGAAGCAATTTGAAAGCATCAACTGAACAAGAAATTTCTCATAGTTCAAAAGATACGCCGTCCAGAGCGCTGTAAAATTTTGTTGTTCGTATGCAGAAAGTTAATGAGCTGAAAGGACATTACATAGAACATGTTTTACACTAGGGGACTAATTCCCCATGTGTAGAAAAGGTACAGTAAAAGTTTCATGCTTTTATTTCAGTCAATAAAACTAACGACAAACCTTTTAAATTGTCAGATGTTTAAAAAATCAACATATATATATATTAGGGTGTCACTAGGTAATAGGGGGAAAATTAAACGATGGATATTTTCCTATGACACCCCCTAAAATTGTTCCATTTGGTGTAAAACATACGGAAGAGAAATCTGGTCCTAATTGGTCATCATTTAAAGGTCGCCCTCGTCACTGAAAACAAGACCCATTTGTTGACGTCAACAAGCTGTTCAGTGTTCACAGCTTGGGCCGAACCAGATAATAAAAAACAAGGCAATTTGGTGAAATAACGAAAGTAAGACACTTAAAAACGCAAAGAATACAAACAGTTTATTATATAATCAAAATAGAAGACATAATTTGGCGAATAATGGTACAAAATGGAGAAGCAACAAAAGCAAAACTTTGAGAAATAAAATACATATACAGTAGCAGAATAATTGGTGCTCATACGCTGATCAGTGATTAGTTCTTTCGCGTCCTCACTAATGCTGATTTGTTCGGAGCTGGGTGTTGCTTTCTGTGGTCAGTGACAACTTGAACGAGGAACTGGAGCTGTTCTTCTTTCACTGTCAACTTTCCGTTCAGCTCCTTCACCAGAGCCACGGCCCGTTCTGCTCTGTCGTTCACCACTGCAAGTTTGGAGACCACATCCCGAGCTTGCACGTATTCAGAGTTTGACGTCCATGAACTGGGATGGTGGAGCAGAAAGCAATCTGGCAACTGAAGTTTTGAGAAGAATCCTCGGGTGTTCTTTGTGATCAGTTGCTCCAGTCCTTTGCTGTCACTGAGGAACATAGTATCAAGAACCAAAGGTCGTTTTGGCGGCATGTGAGGGGCTTCTTGATCTAACGCTGCAACCATGCTGCACTTCACTTCCATCGATATCCTCTCATCAAAGAACGCCAGACCCACTGCCTCCTCCGAATGGTACCACAGGTGCGCAGACAGCTTCTTGGTGGTACCATCAGAGATCTTCTTGTGCGGGTATCGAAGGAGCGTCCTCATCAATTCCCAATCATTCAGCGGAGCTTCGATGGACAGATGAGCTGTTGCCCACGCTTTCATGTAAACTAGAACAGAAAAGAGGCAGATATCTCGAATTCCGCGTTCCTCAGTGTTCGTCAGTTTAAACTGTCTTCGGAAGAGCCAGATCTTGATGGCATAGAGTCCCTTAGCCATCCATCTCTCCCGGTGCATAGCACCAGGGGCGCGGAAGTTTAGTCCATTGTATGGAACTCCTCCAAGAAAGATGACGGAAAGATCGAGGAATTCCTGATAGTCATCACGAACTTGAAGTGCTTGTGATTTTGCAAACTCAATGAGCTCCGTTCTATGCTTAAAAATAGCTGCTTTGGTGAACGCATCTGTGTCCGCAGTTTGGAACTGTTGCTGGTCAATGCGGGTCCAATAATCATGGAAGCGCTTGAAAAGCAGAATTTCTGGACCGGTAGATACTGAATCTAGCGATGCTGCGAATGCCGCCTGTAGCACCAACTCCAGTACATGGTGTCTGCACGCGCAGTGTAACAGGTCACGTCCAACTTTTTCTTCCAGAAGAACACAAGTTCCTCCACGGTGGCCTGTGTTTGTCGCGGTTGTGTCGAAACACATAGATTTGACATGATCGGTCACTCCCCATTCATTCAGGCAATCTATGATAGCATTTGTTTGTGCCAGCGCGGTTCCTGACAGAAGTTTTGGCACCCCGAGGAGCTGCTCTGTCCCGGAGCCAGATACAAGAATAGGTAAGCGGTCAACATATTCTCGTGACGTCAGATCTTGCATGAGTTTTCCGTCCCAGTGAACAGTCAACGGACTATTGCCTTGGAACTCGCTCTTCAGTTGCCGAGCCTTAAGGGTACGGAATTTTTCACGCTGACGATGAATGGATCCACGATTGATGTTGTAGTCGCTAGCATCATGCCCTAAGCCGGAAGCTGCCTCAAACAGCAGATATGTGGCCTTTCTTGACGAGAGTTGCGTGCGATCAAGCGCTGCCGCCAATTCCGATGTCATGATGTTCTTCGTTGCTCTTTGTTTAGACGCTAACGAACCACCACATGCTCCTTTTTCTTCGCTATCATCTGAGCTGGAGGATGAGGACTCCAAAACCGCTTCGTTGGATACTGCCTCCATTTCAGCTGCTGATCGCTTTCTTCGTTTCTCCTCTTCCTCCCGACGTCGAGTACAATCTTTGACTTGGCGCTGATGGGTCATGTCCAAACCTGCCATTGAACCTGGACGTCCTTTCTGGCGCTGCTACTGAAGGAACTCCCAATCCTCTGGGTACTTGACCAATTTCTCACAATCAGCGTGGGCGATGTCAAAGAGACGATCGAGGCGTTCAATGAATTCTTTTTCTTTCGTCTTGTGTGAATCGCTCGTCCTTGAGGCGTGTTTTTTGAGTCCTTTCCACTCCTCGAAGACTTTATCCAGTTTGCTGACGCAGTGTGTCTCGAGTCTGGTTGGAATGTGAGCTTTCTCCCAGAAGGACATCACTGCTCGAAGTGACTTCCTCAACGCGTCACGTATTGTCATTTTCTTTTCATGGTGAAGGTAAAGGAAGTAACCGAATGCTTGCCTGTAGGAAGGAAGCTTGCATCCTTTCACCTCATCAACCGCTGCCCCTAATAGGTATATACACTTCCGGGTTTCCATCACCAGAAATCACGTAGCTGAAATGAGAAACGGTGAATCGTTAAGTATTGTTCACTTTATTTCTCAGATATTCAGACACACACACACAGATACACACGCACACATATATAGAGATATATAGATATCTAATGAACGATTATGGAGACGCCGCGCAAGCATTAAACTTTGGAAGGCGGGGGCGACCTTTTATAGTTATTCAAATAAAAAGATTTTTCAGTCACCATGTTTTTTTTACCAATGGAATAGATTCGCGGGGTGTCAGCATGAAAATTTCAAACTTTGCATTTAAGTGACACCCTAATATATATATATATATATATACGAGTGTGCGTATATATATATATATAATATATATATATAACGGCAGTCAATTCCACAGGAAAAAAAAAAATATATATATATATATACTAGCTTGACCTTCGTGTGAAGAAAGACCGACGCACGGAACCCAAACAAGGTTAACAAGGTATATATAGATATATTGTATACTTGAACCTTACCCCTATTATTATGTAACTCGTGTTGAAAGTTTTAATTTATTTGGGGATATAAAATTAAGAAATTAGTATAATTATTATTAACTGACAGCTTGAAGAAATATGAGTATTAAAGCCCAAATACAGAGTGTCTGAAAATTACATAATAAACTAAAAATTTTATCGAATCTATTAAAATTTTTTATGACATTTATTACGATTCGTATAAAAAAGAAAAAAAATGTATAATCTTATTTCTACATATAATCATAAATTGATAATTACTAATTAATTAATTAATTAATTAATTAGTAATTCAGCCACTGTTTAAATCTCTTGAGGCAAGACGCCATGCATATGATTTAAGTACATTTTTTTTATATATTTTAATCGGAGTATTACTTTCTCGGGGTTTATCTTTTAAGCTTATCACTTTTTGTTTTGTTATTAACTGTTAATTGGTAGTTTTTATCATTAATTATTAAGTCGTAAATTGGTATCGGAATAATAAAAGTTGTGTTTTTTTAATCCGATTTGATAACGATAGTTTATTTCCACAACAGTTTCGATGCCCACTGGCATCCTCATCGGGTGGATACAGAAAAACTTTTTTCTGTATCCACCCGAGGAGGATGCCAGTGGGCATCGAAACTGTTGTGGAAATAAACTCTGTCTATTAGAGTGGGTTGATAACGATATTTGTTTTTACGGATTTTAATTAAAAAAATACAGGCTACCCATAAATTATCTTTACAAATTCCATTGAAATTTAATTGATTCTGTAAAGATAATTTATGGACACCCTGTACGTAAAATAAGTGTGCCTGCAAATTAATGCACTGAAGAAAGTGTATCAGAATTTCATCTGGCTTTTGACTTTGGATGTCAAGAACGCAGAGAAAAATTATAGATGTTTGCCCTTGTTGGACTTTGCAAAATAAGTGTCAAGGTTAACCTTTGACGGACTCTGCCTTCGAGGTAGTCCTGTAATAAACTATCCTCTGGCCAGGTGGTCACATTACTTTCTGTAAGATCAGCGAAGTTAAGCGACGTTGTAGTTGGATGGGTGACAGTCGTTTTCGTCCAGATGATGTAGGGACTCGCGGTTCAGATTCTACGTTAAGCTGTAGATCCCCTCTGGCGTATGATTCTAGGTATAAGTTGGCAATTAACAACAAAAACCTGTGTGTGTGTGTGTGAGCAACAGTAAAGGAACACACTCTTTACAGAACTTTGCTATGTATGGTGTTGACGTTGTTGACCATATAAAATTATGAAAGCTTATTATTTTTCTTAATTCCAAGTTAAGTATAATGTCCATATATATATATATATATATGGGATGAATTTCACAATAAAACACGTGAAATGAATGAATGCTGCAGCATATATATATATATGATTTTTATTTTTATTTTTTATCTAAAATTTTTTTTCTATATTTTGGTAAAATTTTAAACTAAAAAGTGTTATATATATATATATATATATATATATACACACACACACATGGGATGAATTTCACAATTAAACACGTGAAATGAATGAATGCTGCAAACCCACAAGGAAAAAGAAAAACGATTCCAAGGTCTTTAGTGTATTCAGAGCTACACCTCGTCAGCGAATAATTTTTTCTTTTTTCCTTGTGGGTTTGCAGCGTATATATATATATATATATATATATATAAGCTTAAAATAAATATACGGTAGAAACCTTATTTAAAATTTACCTCCCAAATGACTTTTGCCAATAGATAAATTTCTCAGAATGGGTTCTCGGGAAGGACATTTTCCTGTATCGTTTCTGATACAAAAATCTCCGCGCGTGATTAACGCCAACTTTATGTATTAAAATTTCGGGATTAAAATCTCGAGATTAAAATTTCATATTTTTTTTTTAATCTATTTTTATATTGAATATTTTATTAAAATTTTCATAAGATTTATTTTTTATTTTATGTGCAATTATTTTTTTGTTATCTGTTTTACATATTATTCTTTATACTCTGTCTATTTGTTTGTGTGTTTGTTTGTTTGTTTTTTTACCTCGTTTTCTGTTTGATGTTCGTTTTTGTCCGTCTGTATTAATCTTTATTTTTATTCGTAGCCTTAACGTACTTTGATGTCTTCACCATTTATTGTTGGAACAAAATTCAAAGTCACTAATTGAATGCGAGATGCTGAAGTCGGGGCTTTAGTGAACCAGTCAGAAAGCGTTATACTCTTTAAATGCCTTCTGATCCTTGATCCTTCCTCCAAAGACATAGGTCATAGATCAAGACAGGTCATAGGTCAAGGCATAGGTCATAGGTCAGATCCTCTAGAGATAGATGCAAGCAATGGTCAAGAACTATTTATATTTGGACAGAAATGTTAAACAGCAAAATCGTCTACAATTTTATTTTGTGGAGGGGGGGGGCGTTCAAAAGGGGCAAAGCTCCACGTAAGGGACGTCCGGTTGGGTTGAGGCTAAGTTACATCAGGTTAGAATAGGCTACTTTAAGTTAAGTTAGGTTCATCAAAGTGTTTCCCTACTTGAAAATTATGTATGTCCAAATTGCCTATCCCTTAATTCGATCGTGTCTGAAGGAAAACTACAGTTTCGGAAAAAAAGTTCGCCTAGAAGCCTAAAATTTGTAAAAAGCATTAGAAATTACTAATTAGTAATGATTGTTTTTTGCTTTGGAAATTTTATTACTGTCACCAAAAGGAGTAAAATATTCAAAGAAAAATATGGAATTTCACCAGTTAGTAATTTTTTATCCTTTAAAAAAAATATTCTAGCTAAACTTTCTTCCAAAACTGTACATTAAGTGCAATTTTGTACATTTACTCAGATAAATTTAAAATATTCTAATGTACAATATCGGAAAGAAATTTGCCAATAAAAATAACCAAAAAAATGATATATTAATTATTGTTTTCTAATTTTCTGAAATTTTAATTTTTTCAACGGACTTTTCATTGCAACTGTACTTCGTTTAAACTTAATTTTAAGAAGCAAAATTATGATAGTGGGAATATAACTCTGAGATATACTTTAACTGTAATCGTTTCTATGTAACTGATGCTACTCTCAAGTAAAATTCTCAAATAGAGCTTATTCCTAGTATTGTGAATGAGGATGGAGCTAAATATCGTTAATGAAGAAACACCAAGAGTAAAATCATTAAACTTGAAGTGGATCACTTTGAACAAACTTTCCTGGAGAGTAAATAAATAGCGATGAATGTCTAAGCAAATGATTGAATATATGATAAAACTAGATTTTAAATTCACTGTACTTCACCCTACCCCACCCCCACCCCCTCTCTCTCTCTCTCTCTCTCTCTCTCTCTCTCTCTTCTCTCTCTCTCTCTATGTCATTCCTCAGTACAATTTCTTTTCACTGAGTAATGAACTAAATACAATTACATTAATTTCGAAACAAATCGGGCATAACTCAAAGGCTTCCACGAAACAAGAAAGGTATTTAGTAATTGTACTGCTTCGCTTCGAGACTATCAATTAAAATATAATAATTTTATTTAATAAACTGTAAAAATAGAATTGTTTAATTTGTTTAAAAGTAAATAAAATTGTTAAATTTGCCTTTTTTAAAATTCTCTGAACTCTTTTACATAAAAAATGTTGACATTATATATTTATTATAGTTCAGTTTATATTGCGTACAATTTCGCTAAAAAAAACAAGGAACAAAACTTTTATAAAAAGCACAAAAAATTACTAATTGGTAAAAAATTTCTTTTTTCGATATTTTATTATTTTTGCAAATCAGTTTTATACTGAAAGTACATCATGCTGTAGCAACCTCTTAAGTCTCATAAATATAGCAACCTCTTAAGTCTCATAAGTGTAGCAACTTACTAATTGTGATAAATGTAGCAACTTACTAATTGTGATAAACGTAGCAACTTCTCAAGTGTGAAACGTGTAGCAACCTCTTAAGTGTGATAAGTGTAGCAACTTCTTAAGTATTATAAATGTAGCAACTTCTTAAGTGTGATAAGTGTAGCAACCGCTTAAGCGTGATAAGCGTAGCAACCTCTAAAGCAAACAACTGTAAGAAAACCTGGAAAATATATGCAATGGATTCCTCTGTAGACAATTTTTTCTAAACCATTAATTTGATGTTAGAAACGTAGTATGTAATACAAAACCTAATTTGACTCCATTCACCACATACCCGGTGTGTATAAAATAACGCAAGTGAACATGGACAAGTAATATTTATTACATGCACTATATAACAACTGTATATTCGATAGTAAGGTTTATAAGAGGTATTGAAAATGTTTTTACAAGTCATTTTTACAAATCGTTTTCTTCACTTGCGTTACTTTATATACACCCTGTACTTTATTCATAATAAAATACTACAATAGTCGGTACCAAATATTGGAGGTAAAGTTCGATTACCGATTACATGCTGATGAATTGGTTATCATATATGACCGGCAATCGGAAGATCCCGGGTTCGATTCCCGGGTGGTTACCTCATTTTTTCATTTGTTCGTTCTCCCTCCTCATCTTGCGCGGGATGTCTTCTATACAAGCGTCGTTCTTTACGTTAATTATACTGCGTGTTCTTTGCAGTTGAAAAAAAAATATATATATACACACACACACACACACCGGGTGATTGAAAAGTAAGGACCCAATTTCAAATGGCTGTGGTATTACAGAAATTCTTTCAACATTTTAAAACAGCAGAATAAATGGCAATGTTTCTATCTCAACATAAGCCCCAGCATTCTGAACACATTTCTGTAGCCGCGAAGACACAGACGCAACACTTTTCCGTAAGAAATCTTCAGGCAGAGCGGCAAAAACATCTCGGATTCGCTGTTCCAATTCGTCAAGTGTCTGGGGTTTTGCTCGGTACACTTCCTCTTTAGCCGAGCTGCCTGCCGTATGGATTTCTGTGGGCTCCTCTGAAACATTTCTTTGACAACATTCACATTTTCCTCTGATCGGGATGTCGATGGTCTCCCGGACCGCGTTTCATCCTTCACAGAACCCGTTGTCATAAGCTTTGTGTAACAGTTTCTGATGGCCTTTGCACTGAGGGTAGCATGTCTTCCATGAATTGACCTCCACCATCTCTGCACTTGAATCACAGACTGCCACACCTCGTGCCTGCCAGCTATTTGAGCGCGTTCCTGAACTGTCAATTTTTGCGCCATTGTTTACCTGCAAAACAAAAGGAAAATTGTATTAGCTTCAAATGGCAATGTTTGTGCTTCAAAATTGTGCAAGAATAGTAGCAACACAGCATTCCGTTTAGGAGATACAGCCATTTGAAATTGGGTCCTTACTTTTCAATCACCCTGTGTGTATATATATATATATATATATATATATATATATATATATATATATATATATATATACACAGTATGTTAAACTCACATTGGTTCCCCTGAGATACTTTTATGTTACACACAGACCATGCATGGAACAAAGAACTCTTCTGGGATATTAAATCCATTATAGTTCGAATAAGTAAAGAGTAACAAGCAAAGAGGACCCAAAATATAGCT
>JAJOZX010000662.1:762500-895000 GCA_023014485.1 Bathynomus jamesi | reverse complement strand
GAGAGAGAGAAGGTTGACAGAAGTAAATAGACACCACGATTGGCTTCAAGAAAAGAACACAAAGCTCATCAATGGAATGCCAGAACGTGTGTCAGCTTTACATAATGCAAAAAGGAGAGGAACATATATATTAATTCAATAAATCTGTTATTGTTTATTGACTTTCATTATCAAATTAAAAACTATGGAAAAAACCGAAGGTGTCTCTACTTTGTGAATCCTTTGCATATATGTATATGTGAGAAGATCTCAAGTTATCTTGTGAACTAAAATATAATAATGATAATAATATTAAAGTTTGATAGGTATATTGTGTATAAGAAACTTCTTAACTGGTTTTTTGGGATTAAGAGACAAATATTTTGATTAGTTTATAAAAACGTGACAAATTTCAATAACGACCAATATTCTTTCCTTTTGCTTCCCACACCAATTTTTATACGATTTTCAAAAGAACGCAGGAGTCGAGCAAACAACGCTTTGTCAATCTCGATGCTTTGTAAAACCTCTTTGAGTATTCTGACTGCGACGGTTCTTTTGAACTAAATAAATGATATTGCTTCAAAATGGTTTTGAATAAATCTATACAGGGTGGGCCGTAAGTTTCCATACATAGGAAAAATTAAACGTTTGTTTTTATGTTTCAGATACCCTAAGAATATGCGTTTGACGTAAGATCTTGTTTACTGATGAAGCAAATTTTTACGTCAATGGAGAGGTTAATCGGCAAAACATACGTTATTGGAGTAATGCTAACCCTAACTGGCTGAGTCCGACGAAGATGCAAGGTGCCGGTAAAGTGATGGTGTGGGCCGGGATATGGGGTGACAGAATTATTGGACCAATTTTTGTCAGTGGAAATCTTAATGCCGAAAGGTATCTTAACTGTTGCAAGAAGAGATTTTCCCATCCCTGCTAAACGAGGAAGGTAACTTCTCAGTTTACTTCCAGCAAGATGGAGCTCCACCTCATTATGGTCTTCACGTGCGTCGGTATTTGGATCAGCAGTTTCCGGATGCTTGGATTGGTCGGCGTGGTCCTGTGGAGTGGCCTCCCAGATCCCCAGATCTCACCCCCTTGATTTCTATCTTTGGGGGCACTTGAAGGCCATGGTGTATCAGGAAAAGATACGAGACATAAATCATCTAAAGGAACGTATCACCAACGCCATTACAAGCATAACGTCAACTGTGCTAATGCGTGTTCATCAACAGTGGGGAACACGTATTGAAATGTGTTTTCAAAACAATGGCAACCATGTAGAGCATATTATATAAATAAAAATGGTTGTCCATAAAAAAATGTTTATTTTTCCTATGTATGGAAACTTACGGCCCACCCTGTATAATAAGTTTGTATTTACTTAGAATTAATCATTTTCAAATTTCCCACATGATGTTCAACTTAGTTTCGAGTAAATATAATTTTCTATATGTTTTATCTAAACCAAATTTATTTTAAATCATTTTATTTTGTTAAATTTTAGCAACATTGGATCTCATAATATTTACATACAATACTTTGTTAGTTTAACACGCAAACAGACTTCTTTTGTTTAAATTAAATAGAGTTGGTAAGAAATTTTGGGTGTATTCATTTATCGGGTGATTTTTAAACACTTTAAAGGTTTTTTTTTTGTTTTTCATTAACTGAAATAAAAACATAAAATTTTTATTGTACCTTCTTCACACAATGGGAAATAGTTCCCCAATGCAAAACATGCTCTATGTGATGTTCTCTCAGCTCACGATACTTACAAGATATTTTCGACGGAAGAGTGATTTCCAACAGATTTCCTACGGTTTGATAAAGGAATATCTTTTTTTTTTTATTGTATAACTTTTATTAATAAATAATAAATAGATTGGTTTGACAATTTAGAATAACATAAATAATTGTGAAGTTGGACTATTTATTTTATTTAATTTGGCCCTTAAGCTTTTAGGCTTTACTGAGTTAAATCATGGCCACAAACATCACCAGATCTAAACCCCTGTGATTTTTATCTGTTGGGAATTACTTAAAAGATAGACTGTTTAAACAGAATCCACACACAATACAGAAGAATTTAAAGTATCAAGTGAACGAGAAATTTCTCAGATTTCAACAGATACTCTGTCCAGGGTACTGCAAAATTTTGTTGTTCGTGCGCAAAGAGTTAATAAGCTAAAAGAACATTACATCGAACATGTTTTGCACTAGGGGACTAACTCCCCATGTGTAGAGAAGGTCTACTAAAATTTTTATGTCTTTATTTCAGTTAATAAAAAAATACAAACCTTTAAAATTGTCAGATGTTTAAAAAAAATCACCCGATACAAGCGGTAAAGTTCAATAGTCTTTTGTACTTTTTCATTTCCTGAAATTATAATTTCACGTAAACAAATTTAGATCTAAAAAAAAATATCATGAATCATTAAAGAGAGGTTGGCATTTGTCTATATAAACATATTGAATCAAATTAAACATTCGAAATATGGAACATTTGTTACGTAAAATTACTGTATTTCATTATTGGAAATGTTCACTATGATTTCAACTGCCAAATACTGTAAATGTTAACCGACCTTTTCAAAAATTAATTACATAACGCATTAATGTGTAGAATCTTTAATTAGTCTAGAATTTCTTTCATTATTTAACTTCTAATTCTGAAAAAAGTGTCAGTGTCTATGTATTTAAGAATTTATAGAATATTGGATTTTGGGGTTGTTGTTTTTTTCTTGGGAAAGAAAATCTTCGTTAATTATAGTTAAAATTTCATATGAAGCCATTCTGATAAAATATCATTTGAGCAAACTACAAATTGAAAAATTATTTTTGGGGGAGGGGTTGAACTTTATCTTTGAATTTAAAGAGAAACTTTAGTATATCAGGTATCGTAATAGAGGTATTACTCGTAATTAATCCTTTAATACTATGGGGTATTTTCTGATACAAAATAAAATCGCTCGGCATTAACCAGAACAAAATCAATAAAGTGCTACTAGACGCTAAAGTTTTAAATTTTCCTCAAACGACGAGAATTATTAAGTAGATTTTATTTTTATTTCTGTTATTCCAGCGTGGCACTATTTTATCAGGAAAAAAAAAAATATATATATATATATATTTTTTTTATATATACATTCCGACGGCTCAGTTGCTGTCTCTTCTCCTGATAAAGCTGAATTCTTCGCTCAGACTTTCGTCTCCAACTCAACCATAGACGATTCCGGTGCTGTTCCTCCATCTCCTCCCTCTGACTTAATTACTGTACGTCTGAAATTTAGAATCTCGACCAAAGATGTTTATTCTGCCCTATCTGGGCTCAACTCTAGGAAGGTTTAGGGTCCTGATGGTGTCCCTCCTGTTATTCTTAAGAACTGTGCCTCTGTGCTGCTGTGCCTAGGCAAACTCTTTCGTCTTTGGCTTTCATCTGGTACTTTTCCTTCCTGCTGGAAGTTCGCTTTCATTCATCCTGTCTCAAAGAAGGGTGACCGCTTTCAACCCTCCAACTATCGTTCAACTGCTTTGACTTCTTGCCTTTCTAAAGTTTTTGAATCTATCCTTAATAGGGAAATCGTTAAACACCTCTCTTCTTACAATCTCTTTTTAGATCGTCAGTATGGGTTTCGCAAGGAACGCTCCACCGGTGATTTTCTTGCATATCTCTTTGACTCTTGGTCATTCTCCTTTCGGGATTTCAGTGAAACGTTTACTATTGCGCTAGACATATCAAAGTTTTTGATAGAGTGTGGCAGAAATCTTTAATTTCCAAACTGCCTTCCTTCGGTTCCTATCCTTCTATCTACGCCTTCATCTCTGATTTCCTTTCTGAACGATCTGTTGCTGCAGTTGTAGAGGGTCACTATTCTTCTCTTAACGCCATTAATAGTGGTCTTCCTCAGGGTTCTGTCCGGACAAACACTCTTTTCCTTTTATTTATCAATGCTCTATTAAGTCGCACTTTCTGTCCTATCCACTCTCATGCCCATGTTTTCAATCTTCACTTCTCCACCGTTTTCACAAAGGGTGCCTCTCAGCAGACGCTCCATGTTTCGCGTAGGACGGCTATGGTGAACCTGATCTCTGAGCTTTCTACTATCTCTAATTGGGGCAGAGGAAACCTTGTGCTTTCAATACCTCGAAAATTCAGTTCCTTTATCTGTCTACTCGTCACAGTCTTCCACACGACTATCCTCTTATCTTCAACAATACACAACTGAATCCTTCCTCTTTTCTTAACATTCTTGGAGTTTCCTTTTCTCATAATCTTTCCTGGAAAGATTACATATATTCTCTTTCTAAAACAGCTTCTAAAAGGTCAGGTGTGCTGTATCCGCTCCGGAGTTTATTCACCCAACTCAGTTGCTGTCTCTGTACAGGGGTCTTGTTCGCTCCTGTACGGAGTAGGCTTCTCATGCGTGGTGTGGCTCGACCTACACAGCTCTACTTGACCGGATGGAATGAAAGGCTTTTCGTCTCATCAATACCCCCCCCCCCTCTTACTGACTGTCTTCAATCCCTTTCTCTTCGCCGCAATGTTGCCTCACTCTCTCTTTACTATCGCTATTATAACAGACACTCTTTGAACTCTCTAACTGCATATGCCTCCTCCTTTAAGAAGAGTACGCAGTACCAGACTTTCTACACATTCTCATTCCTTCTGTATCTAACTCTTTAAAGCAAGGGTTAATCGGTATTTTCACTATTTGATCAACTCAACCGATCAAATCTGGAACAATCTTCTTCAATCCATCTTTCCCCCTGTCTATGGCTTCCAATTTTTCAAACGCTCTCTTTTTCCTTCTTGAGAGTGGCGTTTTGGGGGGTATTCGCCCTTGACCCCTACTTCCCGCATAAAAAAATGTAAACAACTGTTAAAATTAAAAACCTCTTTCGTCAGATGTTTTTTTTTTGTTTTTTTTATACCTTTTAGAATAAAACCGCAGATAATGTTTGTTTTTGTATGTATATATTTACACACACACACACACACACACACACACACACACACACACACATATATATATATATATATATATATATATATATATATATATATATATACAGCGCAGAAAGTTCAAACTTACGGCCCAAAAGACATTTCAGCCCCATGGCTAAGAAAAAAGGGTGGGGCAAAATATATTGAGTGCTCCTAATATATATATATATATATATGAGACCCAGAACGCTAGAGAATAAATTAAATGTCATAAATAAATAAATTAATAAATAACTAATAATGAATCAAATGGCCTTAAATTCACATAAAATAGTTTACGCAATAATTTTCACATAGAAAACGGTGATTTTATATGTAAAAAAGTTATTTATGAACGCATCTATATTTTACTTACATAATTAATTAATAAATTTTATAACTTCATTGATTTCATATAATTAAAAATTCGTATTTTCTTTATACAAAAAGATACGAGAAAGGCTTTTCTAAATAATTGAATTATTAATAAATATTGATATTAATGATTATTAATTTATAATAATTAATGCTAAAAGCGATTCAGTTAATAAAAATTAATATTATTAATTGCTAATTAATTATGAATAATATCAATTTTTAATATGTAGTAGGATATATTCCTATTTTTGTTATAATTATATTTTTTTCTATTCAGATTCCACATTGATTGGTAGGTCTAAGGTGGGTGACAAGCCCGACCTTCGTCCGAATAAATAATTCGGGCGGAAGCAAAGCCGGTATTAAACAGGCATCACTTTGATGCAATTTAGCAGTCTTTACTGACTTTTCTAAACTCAAGACGGTCAAAATTTGCCACAGTGCTCAGGCCAACTAATACGATACGGCCCATTGCTCTAACTCCTGCATTATTATTATTATTATTATTAACAACATATTGGTATTCGAACTCCCGACCTCAGTGTTTTCACTTCGCTTATAGGGAAACGGTTTTTTATGAAATACAAACGCCAAAATGCTATCGGTAGGTATGGTACGAGAGGCGAATCTTCTTGATTTCCTTTCTTCCTACTTAAGTAACAGACAGTAGTATGTTCGCAATCATGGCACTGGGTCTGGACTGAAACATTTGAAAGAAGGCGTCTCACGAAGATTTGTTCTTGATCAAATGCTGTTTATTATATGTGAGCAGTCCAGCATGCTCTCAAACACACACTTCTTCCACTATTCCTCACACATACATACATCTTACACACTACACAATATTTTCAGTATTTATATTAAAAAAAGAAGAGAAAAATGGCATCATTGAGCCTTGGAGACCTTGTTTTCGGCTTTCTCCTTCTGCGGAGGGGTCACTTTTCCGGGCGCTCACCCTTGGCCCCTTCCTCCTTACATAAGAAAATAATAAATGATATTGATAATGTTAATGATAAGCTTTATTGGCAAGATAAAAATCTGATAAAACAGTACAATATTCTTGAAGGTAATAAAGTATAAGATAAACCAACCAATAATAATAAATTGAAAAAAACCCTAAAAATTATAACTAAAAGAGACAAAAATAATTCAGGTACTGAAACAAGTAATTGTAAAAACTGGTGTTGAGACACTGTAAAATGTTACTGTATGCTGATGACTTAGTTTTGTACCTCACAAGGGAGATAATGTTCAAAATATTACGCATATCCTTAATCGGGAATGCGAAATGCGTTGTAAGTGGTGTACAGAGAATAAGCGTATAATTAAAATTTCAGAAACCAAATGTACGCTATTTACACCACCACCTCGTCTCTCATTTTCTACACAATTAACCTTCATATTGAAAAGGTATCAAATTTTAAGTATTTTTGGTCTTATACTAAAGTATTCATTTCATTTTAAATTACACGTCTCTTCAGTTGCCGCGAAACTCCTATATTCTCTTAGAGATGTATTACATCTATCAGCTTTAAAAAGACTTTATTATTCTCTTATATTTCCCCTTGCATATACTACGAATACCCTGGGGAGAATCCAACACCTGTACTCTAAGACCATTTAATGTTCCTCTTACCAACGTTGTTAGAAATTTATGTAATAGCTTGTCTATTACTCACACAGAAGGGACGGTCAAGGAATCAAGGATTTAGGTATTTTGAATGACTTTTAGTTATATAATCTTAGACTTGTTGAATTTATGTTCCACACTGTAAATAGTAAAAAAAGGTTACCGTAAAAACTTTACTGGGATCACCTGAAGATCAGGGCCCTCAGCCTTCTTTAGTTAGCTTTATAAGGCTAACTAACGAAAATATCACGACCTAACCTAACCAGTCGTCAAAGGCGTACAATTGACCTAACGATTGGTTAGGTTAGGTCGTGATATTTTCGTTAGTTAGCCTTATAAGGCTAACTAAAGAAGGCTGGGGGCCCTGATTTTCAGGTGATCCCTTTACTGGAAATACCACTTTGACTCATAACTATAACACTTCATGAATTAGCATCGTATCAGATTCTCGGAGACACAAGCGCCGTAAGAGTAAAACGAGTTTAGGTTGTCATAATTATGTTAGAACTAACACTAACAAACGGTGTTTTCTCTCAGCTGCATCAAAATTATGGTCAGAGTTGCCAGCCTTCGTTAAAAACATTCCATTTGTAAGAAGATTTAAGAAAAATTTCATCTGTCTGTGATCTAAGTTTGTCAGACGCTATTATATCATATCCATGAAATTATATTTTAAGTGCATGTAGTTTTTATATTTTTTATTTACCGTATTTCCCGGCGTATAACGCGCACCCTAATTTTGAAGAGAAAATTATTTTGAAGAGAAAATTTAGGAAAATAAAAATTTAGGAAAAAATATACCTCCTACCTCACTTCACATGTACAATTTTAACGAGTTAATTTTAACGCAGGGTGATTTTTGGAGTATTTTGGGGGGAAAAAAAGTGCGCGTTATACGCCGGGAAATACGGTAATATTTATTGCAATTGAAAACTTGTGAAGGTGTTTCCGCGTTTGTAATGCGTTCCTACCCCTGACATCAAAACTTGGGTAAACTACAACCTTGGTACAATTTAGGAATCACCGAAGATCAGGGCCTCCAGCCTTCTTTAGTTAGCTTTATAAGGCTAATTAACGAAAATATCACGACTTAACCTAACCAATCGTCAAGGGCGTACAGTTGACCTAACCGGGCATTCAATTTAATTTATTATTATATTTGGTACTGTAAAGCAAAAAACAAGGATACATGGGGGCCCTGATCTTCAGGTGATCCTTTTTTTTTTAACTCCATTTCTGAGTACTGGAATAACTAGCCATTTTATGAACATTTTGGAATGTAGATTCTTGCATACAAAAATTAAATATGTTGGAAGAGAGGAAATGAGACAAATCATCAGATAGCGACTTGAGCAACTTAATGGAAGCTGAGCTGTATAAAGGTTTATATCCTTTAATTGTTTTAGAATCCCTGCAACCTCGCTGGTTGTTCGGAGGTGAAATAAAAGGAATCTCTACTAACATCTATGTTAGATACAGAAGTAATCTCTACTAACATCTATATTAGATACAGAAGTAATCTCTATTAACATCTATGTTAGATACAGAAGTAATCTCTACTAACATCTATATTAGATACAGAAGTAATCTCTACTAACATCTATATTAGATACAGAAGTAATCTCTACTAACATCTCTGTTAGACACAGAAGTAATCTCTACTAACATCTATATTAGATACAGAAGTAATCTCTACTAACATCTATATTAGATACAGAAGTAATCTCTACTAACATCTCTGTTAGATACAGAATAATCTCTACTAACATCTATATTAGATACAGAAGTAATCTCTACTAACATCTATATTAGATACAGAAGTAATCTCTACTAACATCTATATTAGATCAGAAGTAATCTCTACTAACATCTATATTAGATACAGAAGTAATCTCTACTAACATCTCTGTTAGATACAGAAGTAATCTCTACTAACATCTATATTAGATACAGAAGTAATCTCTACTAACATCTATATTAGATACAGAAGTAATCTCTACTAACATCTATATTAGATACAGAAGTAATCTCTACTAACATCTATATTAGATACAGAAGTAATCTCTACTAACATCTCTGTTAGATACAGAAGTAATCTCTACTAACATCTATATTAGATACAGAAGTAATCTCTACTAACATCTATGTTAGATACAGAAGGCAAAGGAATATCAGGTAAAGCCTCTTGATGAAAGATACTTTGTGAACAATTCACTTAATTCCTTCGAAACCAGAAACGGATGTGAAACCAATTTTTAAACATTATTAATGAACATTAATTAAGAGTCAATACTATTCAGTAATTACTTAATAATTCTTAAAAAATTCAGTGATTCACTCGTTTCGTAGATTTTAAGCTCTTTTGTCAACCATTAAGTATATCCACGTAATTATAATGTTATAATTAGTTATACATTGCAGGTAAAATAATTCCTTCTTATCGGAAAATGAGCTTAAAAGGAATTAATGTTTAGAGAGAATGTCTATTTACGGACGAACATTTGTAAATAAGAAGGTTAAATAATTTATATACATATTCCCAGACATCGATTAAAAATTACATATATACAGGGTGTCCCGTAAGTCTGGACCCATAGGGAAAAATAATAAAATTACAAAATAGTCCAAAAATTTATTACATAATCTGTTCAAAGTGTCCGCCGTTGTGTCGCACACATAGTTGAAGACGTAATCTCCACTGCGACAGCACTTTCTGAATCACAGTCGCAGAAATTTCTTGACACGCCTCCACAATGCGTGCTTTAAGGTAGAAAATGTTCTGAAGTTTGACCTCGTACACTTTGGCTTTCAAGTGGCCCCACAAATAAAACTCCAGCGGAGTAAGATCATAATAAAAAAATAATAAAAATAATAATAAAAATAATAAAAAAATATATTATAAATAAATTTTTGGACTATTTTGTAATTTTATTATTTTTCCCTATGGGTCCAGACTTACGGGACACCCTGTATATATATATAAATGTACTGTATATGATGCAAACTCACAAGGGAAAAGAAAAATGATTCCATCATTCATTCATCCCACATACTATATATATATAATATATATATACAGTGTGTATATATATACTGTATACACCATATATACTGTAGTGTATATATAATGCCAAGGTTACTAAGGTATAGTGTATATTCATTTTGTGGAAAGATTTCTATAAATGTATTCGAAATACACGTTTATTGAAGTAGGAATTGATTTTGTGCTGTAATTAGTTATCCATTAAAAATGTAATAATCTCTTCTGATACGAAAATGCGCTTAAAAGGAATTAATGTTTTGTAAGAGCGTTATTCATGGACGAATGGAGAGAACATTTTATCTGTAAGAAGATTACATTATCTTTGTACGTATTCTCAGATTTAATTCTGTTTATATATATATATATATATATATATATATATATATATATATAGTTTCTTTCAAGCAAATGTTCGAGTTGGCATACGACCAGCCTCACTCCCCTCTGAAATTGATAAAGAGGTTTGATATCATTTGTAAATTTTGAATTCTGAACGCAAATTTTACGTTTTGAAAACTTCTTCACTGATGACTCTTGTGTGCCCCCCCCCCCACCTCTCGCGACAAAAAGGCCTCAAACGTTGAAGGATCAATTTTTTGTTACAGTATATCCTATTTTCATTTTGAAGGCACAGACCAATCTTGCATTCTGGGATCAGGCATAGTCTTCGTGGCTTTTGATCCCACCATGTTTTTATCTAGCTTTTTACACATACAAATTATAGGACATCATTTAGCCACATCATCTTTATTCCAGCGATTATTATGGACCAACTCTAGATTTTCGTAATGACCATGTAGCGATATCTTTTGTTTGTTCAGTGTAGAAAAGAACATTCTTTTACAAAGTGTCTCTGAAGCACACCAACAATAATCCTGTCTTTTGTATATGATCTTGTAAAGACTGAACTAGATGCCCAGTTACAACTTAGAAAGAAAAAGCAATTCGTTCATAATCTTATTATATATATAGATATATATATATATATATATATATATAGCATATGATGTCTCCCCTTTTTCGCTGAAGGCTTTTCATATCTTTTCCGTTTATTGCCTTACTGTGGCAATTTTAGGATCTAGAGTACTTTGAACTCTGTATCTTTTCATTTTATTACATCTAAATTTTTTTTCTTTACTTCCGTTCACAGTTTCCTCTACATACGAACGTCGATTAACGAAGAGAAGAAATTAGAAAGGAGAGACAATGAAATTCAGTGGATGAAGGTAAGGAAATAAAGAGAGAGAGAGAGAGAGAGAGAGAGAGAGAGAGAGAGAGAGAGAGAGAGAGAGAGAGAGAGAGAGAGAGAGAGAGAGAGTGAAGAACGATGCCAAGATTTTAAAAATCACAAAGGCCTGATTTATTTGCCTGCGCGTCTTTCATGCCATAGACTCCGTGTTGCCTTGTGATTTACGCTTTCATATTTACTATGTTTGTCCCCTCATTTTTAATGTTCATGTAACGAACATACAAACAAACACCCCTACACACACACACACACACATACATCTATAAATATGCTTCAAAACTGGCGTAAAGTTATTTTTCGTTTTGAGGTGCAAACGTTGAGAATAAAGTTTTTAGTTTTTATTCAAAACTAAGTTTATAATATTTACTTACTTAAAGCTATAAAATTAATTAAGTTAATTCTTAAAATATAATGGCTAACCCTATTTCCTTGAAATTTCACGTTTTGTTAAAACCTGTTGACAACATGTTAATTAGACCATGAGATGTAAAAATGTGAAAAGTAGTGTACGTATAATTGCGTGGTATCACAATTAGTAAAGTTTTGAGAAACTTTAAAACGACATGCAAGTATTTTTATAAACATGTTTTAAAAATGATATATAAACATTTTTATAAACATGCTTTTCTCCGGAAGAAACTTTTTAATGAGCGTATAATTTGGGTTGCTTCGATAATTTTAATTGTAAGAAATGAAAATTTCCTGGAAAATTTCAAATAGCTCATGAGCCATAAACGCTGCCTACGCATGCGCACTGGCCTTTTTTTTTAACATTTCCGATCTTCTCGTGATATATATATATATATATATATTATATATATATATATATATATATATATCCTAAATTGCCAAATTCCTCCTGTGTCGATGGTCAGTGAAGTTACATTAGCTACTACGTATAATGTCTTATATTTTCTCAAATTTTTAATCACACGCTTGCAGTTAAGGTAGGGAGGGATTCCATTAACCCTTTCATACCCAAATTAAGTCGAAAAGTAGGCGGAATCAGTTGATGCAAAAACCGTCCTTATAACCTTATAAATAAGGTCTAAAATTGCTTCCAAAGTTAACGATGAAAATTTCACACACTGGGCATTAAAGGGTTAAAACCTTTAGAGAATGCGCTTTTTTACATAATATAATGATTATTTTTTTTGAATTTCACTCCCTTTAGGATTTTAATTCTAAAACTCGAAACCAAATTACTACTATTTCATGCTATCTCAGGATTTTACACACCCATTGTTTTGTTTTATTTTAGTCACTTTCAAATTAGGTTAGGTTAGGTTAACCTAACATAACTTAACTTAACCTAGCCTAACCTAGTGTAAAATAAAGCCAAAAAACAACTCCAACACAAAGTAGTAGCTATTTTCCATGTAAGAAGGTGATACGAAAGATAGCACTGAATAGGAGCGAACGTAACCTTTAGCGATATATATATATATTATATATATATATATATATATATTATATATATTATATATATATTATATAAACTTTACCAGGATTCGAATCCACCACCTCTTGAGTAGAAGATGAGGAAGGAAGCTAGCTACTACTTTATATAGTGTAGAGTACTGAAGTGTAGTGGCTATTTTCCTCACCTTCTATTAAAGAAGTGGTGGATTCGAATCCTGGCGGAGACAATTTTTCCATTATGCAAATTCGTGCGTGTTTATGCATGATATTCTATAACTAACTATACAGGGTGTCCCGCGTAAGTCTGGAACCATAGGGCAAAATGATAAAAACGGCAATAAAAACGCCGAAGAGACTTTTGGAGACTGTTTGTGAAATGAGCGAGGATGGTAGCGGCTGTGTCAGCGTTGGTGGATGTCCTCGGAGGTCCAGTGCGTGGTTTATCTTCTATGGATCCCGTTTCCCTGAACTTTGCTACAAGTTTGCCGACACAGCTGTGTGTTATCGGCGCGCGGTCCCGATGCAATCTGTTAAATTCCTCAGCGACCTCCCTCTGACTCCAATTTCCCACGAGCAGAATTACCTGGATGCGTTCTTCCTTGCTCAAAGACATTGTGGGCACTTGCATAAACGGAAAAACATGAATTACTTATTTTACCCTATGATTCCAGACTTATGGGACACCCTGTGTATATATATATATATATATATATATATATATATATATATTACGAGTGTGACTATGACTGATACAGGTAAAT
The DNA here is from genome assembly GCA_023014485.1 of Bathynomus jamesi. NCBI lineage: Eukaryota > Metazoa > Arthropoda > Malacostraca > Isopoda > Cirolanidae > Bathynomus > Bathynomus jamesi. The sequence goes on along the minus strand of JAJOZX010000662.1, from coordinate 881,551 downwards.
TTGTGCTGCCTTGGGGACGAAGCACAAACTTGGGGTGAATCTTCTTCATGAAGAAGCACTTGGAATGATAACACTGGTCTGCGTTTGAAAAAAAATTTCCTGAGGTCAAGGTGTTTTTAGTTGTGCTTTTATAATTTTTGCATGCTGAATTAAAAAATGTAACTCATTTTGCTCAATCAGGTCAGGTTTTTATGCTATCTCAATTTTAAAAAAATAGATAATTCGAAAATAATCGTTATGAAATTAGCAAGTTTATTTTTTTAAAACGGACTTAAATTGACAGAAAATGTACAAAGTATATAAAAAATGGTACACGAGTACAGTTAATGTGGACGAAAGGGCTTTCTCAAAGACTTTCGTCTGTGTTCCACAGCTGGAACGTCTCTCTTGAGGCACCAGCAGTAGTCCGCGAGCATGTTCACATCCCAGCGGCCCTGGTACCTCTCTTCCATCACTCGAATATCGTGGTGGAAGCGCTCTCCTTGCTCCTCGCTGACATCACCGCAGTTGTCCGGAAAGTAGTCTAAATGCGAGCTAAGAAAATGCATCTTTATGGACATACGTGCACCAAGAGCCTGGAAGCTCTGCAGGAGCTCCTCGACAACACGTTCGTACTCTGGACTTCGGTGGTTGCCCAGAAAATTCGTGACAATGGACTTCAATGCGAGCCAGGCATTGATCTCATTGTCCTCCAGACTTTCGTCGAATTGAGCATCTTTCATTAGCTCCCTGATCTGAGGGCCGTCAAAAATACCTGCTTTCAGTTTGCCCTCACTGACGCGTGGAAATTTCTGATTCAGGAAAGCGAAAGCTCGGCTTTCTTTGTTGAGTGCTCTGACGAAATTCTTCATAAGTCCGAGCTTGATGTGCAGCGGCGGAAGTAGAATCATCTGCGGATTCACGAGAGCGTGTGACAGAAAGTTAGCGAACCTGGTTCCAGGCCACGTCTTGCTGGCCAGTCGCGTTGTACGTAGTGTTGCTTGTCTGCTCGGCTGTCCCACAGACAGAGAAAACAGGGGTATTTAGTGTAGCCGCCATGTAGACCCAGCACTAGGGCTATAACCTATATATATATATATATATATAAGGGCCTAAATATATATATATATATTTGTATTTTTTTTTGTAGACACGAACATACCTTTAGGTCTCCGCATATCATCCAATTGTGATGTTTGTACTTTAAAGCAGTTAGCAAAAGCTCCATGTTACTATAACTTTTAGTCATCTGCACCGAGTGACCCACCGGAACAGACGCGACCTTGTTACCATTGTAGAGTAGTACTGCTTTCAAGCTTCTGCTTGAGGAGTCGATGAAGAGCCGCCATTCTGTAGGGTCATACGATAAACCCATAGCTGCAATGAGGCCGTTGACGTTGTTACAGTAAATCAGCGAAGCTTCTTCGTCCAACGTGAAATATTCTCGAAACTCTTCTTCGCGGCTGCGATACTATAAGAAAGTTGTTTCAGGAGCTAACAAATGATTTTCGCGAAGACGTGACCCTAGCAACTGAGCAGATTCTTTGGACAAGCACAAATCTCTTGTCAAATCGTTCAACTCAGCTTGGCTCAAGAGTTTGGGTTGACTTGTCTCGGCAGTAAGTTGGTATGTACCAGATATGTCACCGTCATCCATTTCTTCATCTGAGTCGGACGACGAATCAGAGTTGTCGGGCGGTGTTGGAATTGGAATTTCTGGTCTATGAGGCACTGGCTTTATGGCAGATGGCACGTCTGGATACTTTACGTGTTGCTTGTTTTTTCGATTTATGCCTAAAAGGAAACAGATAAAGACAGCTAAAGATAAGATAAAGACATATCTCATATATTGTCAGGCATATTTTTGTAAGTATAAAATGAAATTCATACTAAATTCATACTAACTTACCTTGTAGGTTTGTCATACAGAAATAACAGTCAGTAGTATGATCTCTTCCTTCCCTCCACACCATTGGGACACCAAAAGGTAGACACTCTACCTTCTTGTGGCTCCAGCGCCGCAGACTTTCAACGCACGTTTTGCAGCATATGTGAGGGGCAAGGGCTTTGTCCTGGTCACCAAGTTTAACTCCAAAGTAGGCGTGATAGCTTTTCCTCACAAAATGTGTAATATTTGACTGCCAGTCTGACATAGTGACTTTACCACAGATGTAGCAGAACCTGTTTGGGTCATTCTTGCACATTCTATTCATGCCGAAAAACAGTAATGACAATCGTAATTAGAAATAAGTTGTGTCTGTTTATTATATAGAGCTTGGCTAACACTTGGCTAAAATGTAAGTCTGTTTTAAAAAAATAAACTTGCTAATTTCACAACGATTATCTAATTTTTTTTAAATTGAGATAGCATAAAAACCTGACCTGATTGAGCAAAATGAGTTACATTTTTTAATTCAGCATGCAAAACTTATAAAAGAACAACTAAAAAACCTTGACCTCAAAAATGACGCAGCCCCGTGTTATATGTACATTTTATTTTTATGAAACTGTTATTACTATTTATTATTATTTCTCGTCTCCTTACGTGTATCATTCTTATTTCTTTATGACCGTAAACTTTTTTGTTGTTGTTTTTAAATTTATTGTTTAATTAGTTGTGTCGCTGATTACCTTGATGGATATGGTACCTTTTCATTTTAGGTTGGGGGATGTGTCTCCCGCCAATAAACAGCATTATTGTCATTATCATTATCATCATTTTTGTAGTCTTAGCAGTGGGAAGGTCTTTTGTTTTTATTATTACTCGTTTTAGTTCGTGTCTTATTTTATCTTTTTTAGTCATAATTTTTAGTTTGTTTGTTTATAAATGTATTATTCTTTGATTTATCTTATCGCTTATTACCTTCAAGAATATTGTACTATTTTATGGGATTTATATCCTGCCAATAAAGCTTATCATCATCATTTGAATTGTATTACTTAACTTTATAATATAATTTCATGACTATTTTAATTTTTAATTTGTGGTGTTTGTGATCTGTCAATATTTAAAATTGTTTTAAAGTCATATATTTTTTTTTAATTAAATAAATTTCTCATTTTAGCACGGAAGATAACATTAGAATATGTCGAAAGCTTTGAATATTAAATGTTTACATACGAACTAGTCTTGTTCCTTATTCGTTTAAGGTTTCCAACGCAAAAATCACTTGACTCCATTATTATATATATATATATATATATTTTTAATTGGGGTTGTTTAACCTCCTTCGCAACATCTAAGGTCATATAACGGAAGGGACCTACAGCTTTACGTGGGATCCGAACCATGGGTCGCTACATAATCTGGGCGCGGAGGATGGTCTCCCATCCAACTACTACCCAGACCCAATGTCGCTTAACTTTGATATATTCCTTTTTTGCAATAAAAGTAATTCATTGAAAATTATTGCTTGAATTGTTAATATTTTCAAGCTTTACTTCAGCGTAAAAGTGGAAATGTTTATTTCGAGAAAATAATTTTTTTTTAGCTGCTTTTATTGCAATATTTACCAAATGTCAAACTAATATATTATTCCTCGAACGAAAACATGCTCTTTTCTTATATAGAATAAACGGGGTGGCCAAAAAGTCACTGTATATATTATAGGGTGTCGCGCACCATAGGAATTTTCAGTGTTGACTGTAATATACAGGGTGTCCCTAAAGTCTGGACACAGGAAATATCACTAACTATAACTAACTATATGTTATTATTATTATTATTATTATTATTATTATTATTATCTTAAATTCATGCAACTGAGGCCTAAGGTAGGCCCACATCGAATCAGCAACCCTGAGGTAGGACCAAATAGGACCTCCAAGTCCATAACTTATGGACTTGGAGGTCCTATTTGGTCCTACCTCAGGGTTGCTGATTCGATGTGGGCCTACCTTAGGCCTCAGTTGCATGAATTTAAGATAATAATAATAATAATAATAATAATAATTAACATATAGTTAGTTATAGTTAGTGATATTTCCTATGTGTCCAGACTTTAGGGACACCCTGTATATTATTTTCGCTTCTTTTAGGTAAGCTGCGAAATTATCATAACAATAGAGGAGAGGATGAGTTTGGTTTTAATTTATGGAAAACTAGGGACTACAAATCGATCGATCAGTCGTTATAGAATTTAAATTCTGTGGCGACTGATAGATTTGTATTACTTGGTATTCCATACATTAAAACCAAGCTCACCCTCTCGTCTATTGTCAATTTCGCAGCCATCCCCTACCTAAAAGAAAAAAATATTATATTATAATCATAATTCCTATGATGCGCGACTTTTGCGCCATCCTATATACACGGTGAACCAAAAGTAGGTGGACAGTAGGTTGAATACGGTTTGTGTTATATTATATTATAACTATGGTGTTCATTATAACTATGGTGTTTGTGTTATATTATATTAAATATTATAACTAAATTTATTTAAATTTTATTTTGTATTATAGTATACAAAAAAATTAAATATGTATTCTCAAAATAAACGTTATCATTTACTGTCCACCTACTTTTGGTTCACTCTATATATATATATATATATATATATATATATATATATATATATCAAGGAATAGGAGGGGAGGACGAAAAGATGGTACATGTTTATTTACAGGTTTCGGAAAAGTTAAATTTTCATCATCAGTGCTAAAAAGTTTAAAATCAAATAAGGGGTTCCAAAAAACCTTAGCCCCCCCCCCCATTTGCAGCTTAAATGTTTACTTATATCGAAATAGTTTTTAGTGATTATAAAAATATATAAAATTCTTTTTATTGCAGGTATTAAAATTACTCTAGCTGATAAAGTGATAATATAATGGCTTCACAATTAATTCGTGATTCGGAGAGGCAACGTGTGATAGATCGCATACGAGCAATAACATTTCGGGAAGCCCGTGATGCTGGAGCCACCTTTATAACACGTTCATGGGTTGCCAAAACGTTGCGAAGAAGTGAGGACTTCGTCAAAAGAAATTGGAATAAAACTTTGGATGAATGTGAAATGGATACAACCAAATCTGGGCGCCCAAATTTGCCACTCTCTCAGGAAACAAAGGATATCATTGAAAGCGGTACGCGTAAGCGGAAAAACAGCTGTGCTAAACTTTCTAGAGAGATCGAAGTGTTGAGAGGAAAGATCGTTAGTGGTGAGATCATTCGACTGTACCGTCATAGGCGAGGTTTAAAGCCTTGGCATGAACTTCCAAAGCCAAGAAAAACTCAACTTAACATCGATGACAGAATGTGGTTTGTCCATTATCTTGAAGATTGGGATGTGGATGATTTCATGCATTTAGCTGTCTCCGATGAATTTTTTGTTTACGTAACACGTCGGCCTAACTACCAAAATGATCGAGTGTGGGCCACAACACCAGATGAAATCGATGACAATGAACATTATCGCGAATTATTAAAAAGTCCAGACTGTGTTGGTGTGTTTGTTTTGTTCACTGCAAAGAAGCTCATGTGGGTGCTGAAGCCAAGTGGTCAGAGTTGGGATGGACAGTATTTTCGTGATATTATTCTATCCCAGCATGTCATTCCTTTTCTAAGAAACCCAAACAATGTTATGGATGTCGATCAGGTCACACTTCTGCACGATAAGGACCCCTGCTTTAAGGCATTAGCCACTCAAAAGTTGTTGCGGAACCATGAGATCGATTTTTTTGGAAATGAAGAATGGCCAGGAAATTCTCCTGACCTGAACGTCTGTGAACACATTGGATCAGTTATAAAGGACAAGGTTGAATGTCTCTTGTTTCAAGAACCTGCAGCAAAGCGATTTTCGAAGGATACAATGACGCAACACATTGAAACTGTTTTAGCAAATTTGCGTAACGATCAAGATCTATTCACGTCACTTTTGGCAAGCTACTCAAAGCGAATTCAGGCTGTCTTGGAAGCCAATGGCGGGAACACCAAGATTTAATTGTTTCTCATTAAATGCAGGATTAAATTCTCTTTTGTAAGGTATGTTTAGTTTTACTGTACCTCTAATGGTTTAGGCCATGGGCGGGGGTCTAAGGTTTATTGGAGCCCCGTAGAAATAAATAAGTATAATAAACAAACACAAACAATATATTAAAATGAACGTGCGACAATGGTTACAATATATATTAAATTAAAATTAAAAGATTAAAAATGAAATAATATAAAGTATAAGAGTGTGGACACTAGGTAAAAAATGTAAAACGGTTAAAAGGTGAATCAGAATTAAGGGGGAGTCTTACCAGGTTGCTAACGTAGTGAAAGACTAATTGTACAGAAGATTGGGGATGGTTGCTTGTTGAAAAAATCCATATTAGAAAGATGGAGCCAGGCGGAGCGATGGTGGATTTCTTTTCAATATAAGAGTTTATTTGGCGATGTTTAGTTTGAAAGCGGAACTGTAGTCGTTGAGGATTGGCTGAATACTGAGTATATAAAGGGACTTAAGTATGCGGAGGTCGATTAGTTGGTTGGCAGAATTAATGATTTTGAAATTGCTGATTTGGAGGGTTTGTTCAAGGACTGCGAAGTTCTGGTAGAAATACCACGATGCTCGTCCACTCTTGTTTGGTATTGGCGGATGGTACTGCTAATATAGTTCGCTTTGCAGCGAACACAATTAAAAGCGTAGATAGTGGACGAAGCAAGTGGCTGGAGTGTTTTTTCTTTATGGTTAAGGTAAGATTTGATACTATTGTTGTTGGTGAAGACAAAATGAAATTTAATATGGGGGTAAAGCGGGTACTTAGAGTTCTATTAGAAAAATTGAAGATGGTTTGATCAGGATTCAAGGACTGAAGGTTGGAATTTAAGCCTAATAGGTTTAATTTTCTTTTGTGTCGTTGCTGAATCTGTTTTCGATAGATATTGGCGTCTTTAATGGTTTGGTATTTTAACACTAAATAGTCTACAAGACTTACAGATTCTTTTAGTTGAGTTTAGTTTTCTAATAGAACTCTAAGTACTAATGAAAAATGACTCCTCTCTTTAAGCCTAGATTTTAAACTGCCAAATTTTAAGATAAATTATTTTAAACACTTTTTATCTTTCGAAAAACTCTTTCATAGTTCAAAAAAAATTTCAATAGTTGACGAGACAAAACTTCCATTTTTAAAGTCTTCAGTTACTCACATCGCTAATAATTACTTTTATAATTTTAAACCTCAAAGTTTTTCACCCTCTTATTAATAGAAAAGACCTCTCCTGCCTTAAAGAACTATCCAAAGACTATTCCATTATTATTTCACGTCCCGATAAAGGTAAAGGCACCGTCCTTCTTAATAAATTAGACTACATTGATAAGGTTCACAACGTTCTTAATGATTCCACCAAATTCAAAAAGATTAATGATAATCCTTTAACCCTTTCCTTTAAACTTGAAGACAAAATTAACCGTTTCTTCAGAAAACTATATGATCAGAATAAAATCTCAGAGGGCATCTACAACCAAATACGTTACTCCGGCTCATCCCCAGGTACCCTCTATGGTCTCCCCAAAATATGTAAACTCAATTTACCCATTAGACCCATCCTTTCGGCCTACACCACCCACAATTATAAACTAGCAAAATTCCTAATTCCCTTTTTAACCCCCCTTACCGAAAACGAATATTCCATCACCAACTCTTACGAATTTGCCAAAGAAATTTTGACCATAAATAATTCCAACAACCTCCACATGCATAGTTTCGACATAGTATCTCTCTACACCAACGTTCCAATTAAAGAAGCCATCGAGATCTGTATTAACAGCCTTTTCGCCAACAACGCGAACACAGTCCTGAATTTAACAAAACAAGAATTTACCAAACTGCTTACACTTGCCTCTTCAGACACTTATTTCATTTTTGACCATCAACTTTATCAACAAACGGATTCATTAGCCATGGGATTCCCCTTAAGTGCCACTTTAGCTAACATCTTCCTCAGCCATCACGAAAATGACTGGCTACTCCATTGCCCCACGCATTATAAACCACACCTATATAAAAGATACGATGATGACACCTTTCTCATTTTCCACAATGCTAACCACGCCCCCCCTTTTCCTTAACTACCTTAATTCCCAACATAAAAACATTAAGTTCACCAAAGAAGACGAATCCAATAACACCTTACACTTCCTAGATATTACAATAACTAACAAAACAACAAGTTCAGCACTTCCATATATCGAAAACCTATGTACACAGGCCTAGGTACTAATTTCCTAAGCCACACCCCTTTGCTATATAAAATAAACAGTATTAAAATTTTAATCCACCGCGCCTATCATCTATGTTCTTCGTACTTATCCTTCCACCATGAAATAGAATTCATTCATAATTTCAGCATTAATAACTCCTTCCCAAAACATCTGTTACAATCTTTAACCAGAAACTTTCTTAATAATATTTATCAACCCCCCCTCCTTAAAGTTCCCACTGTTAAAAAAGACGTACAATATTTTTCATTTCCCTATTACGACCACATCAGCCACAAAATACTTTCAGAACTCCGTCTCCTACTCATCCCGCTTTACCCCCAAATTAAATTTCATTTTGTCTTCACCAACAACAATAGTATCAAATCTTACCTTAACCATAAAGAAAAACACCCCAGCCACTTGCTTCGTCCACTATCTACGCTTTTAATTGTGTTCGCTGCAAAGCGAACTATATTGGCAGTACCATCCGCCAATATCAAACAAGAGTGGACGAGCATCGTGGTATTTCTACCAGAACTTCGCAGCCCTTGAACAAACCCTCCAAATCAGCAATTTCAAAATCATTAATTCTGCCAACCAACTAATCGACCTCCGCATACTTGAGTCCCTTTATATACTCAGTATTCAGCCAACCCTCAACGACTGCAGTTCCGCTTTCAACCTAAACATCGCCAAATAAACTCTTATATTGAAAAGAAATCCACCATCACTCCGCCTGGCTCCATCTTTCTAATATGGATTTTTTCAACAAGCAACCATCCCCAATCTTCTGTACAATTAGTCTTTCACTACGTTAGCAACCTGGTAAGATCCCCTTAATTCTGATTCACCTTTTAACCGTTTTATATTTTTTACCTAGTGTCCACACTCTTATATTTTATATTATTTCATTTTTAAGCTTTTAATTTTAATTTAATATACATTGTAACCATTGTCGCACGTTCATTTTAATATATTGTTTGTTTTTGTTTATTATACTTATTTATTTCTATTTGATTTTAAACTTTTTAGCACTGATGATGGAAATTGAACTTTTCCGAAACGTCTGTAAATAAACATGTACCATCTTTTCGTCCTCCTATTCCTCGCTAAGCTACGTTTCCCTAAGAACAAACCATTCAACCAAGTTATATATATAGGGGAGGACAGGGTAAGTTGGCGATGTTAAGGATTTCGACTAAAATGGGAAACTTAATTGCTTTTATAAAACTGAAAATTTTATTATTAGTTGTATAATTGCTAATCCTTAATATGACAAACTTCAAAATAAAAAATACAAATTAATCCATGAGAAAATTATGAAAAAGTAGAACACCCCACTCTGGTCATCTTACCCCATGATCCGGGCAAGATAACGAACGCCACTGGGCAAGATGACGAACCCTGTGGCATCAAGCAATAGTCACGGGTAAACTGGCCAATACCTTCGTAGTTGGAGTAGAACTCGTGCCACTACTCCCTGCAAACACAGCAATGGATCCAGTCTTCATCTGAAGGATCTTGGTACTCCTCTTCGCACACAGGGCAATTCGGGTCAGGGTCTCCTTCTTGTGGCTTCTTGTGGCTTCTTGTGGTTTTAAGGCATTTTCTTGCTTTGCAATTCCTTTCTCTTTCTTTCCTTCATCTTTCTCTCTCTCTCTTTCGGCTTTTCTTCCCGTGATGATGCTAGCCATCATGGCTTGTATTTTTTATACCGGTCGTTGGGCCATAGGAAGAAGCTAGGTGTCCCACGGTGTAAGAATTACTGTAGCTTCGCTGTTGATAATCTGCTCGGTCCAGCCGTTGGTAACAAGTCTGACGTCAGTGAGTCCTCATGCTGAAACGCAACATTCTGGGTTGAACCAAAAGGCTGCGCACTGACGAGGGCTGGATTACCTTGCGCTTCTGAAACCTGCCCCTCCCCTTTTCTTTAGATACCGCCGCAAAGATGGTTTTGGTATACCGAAAGTTGAAGCAGCCTTGTTGCACGACATCGTTCCTACCCTAACCAACTTCAGCGCGTTCTTCATCTTGTCCTCATCCCACTGGCAACATTTGGTTTTTCTCTCATAATTTCTTGGCATTTCCTTAGTACCTTGAAACAATGACAGAGTTAGTTAGTGTAATTTCTATTCATATCTATTAATATATATTAAATAAAAACGCTTAAAGGAAATTAAATTGCCCTTAAAGAAAACTAAGTTGCCAATTCAGTTTCATTAAATAGTAGGGTAAAATGACAAACTCGTCATCTTACTCCAGAAGCAGACCAAAAGTAAACACACTGCCAGTTCATTGCCAGATTCAGAGTACAGTAGGGGAGACCGGGGCTAGTTGGAACAAAATTTATGTTTGGTGCTATCTACTGTAAGTGTAATGTATTGGAAACGTATTCTGATTGTCACGGTGGCATAGGTTTTCAGGTTGTTAGATTTTACCAATGATTGAGAGAGTAGATTTTCATCAATACATTTTGTTTTGATTTTTATCAAGGGCGCCACAGCGTCTCAACTTGCCCCGTCATGGGGTAAATTGGAACAGACGTTGGGGTAAGTTGGTACGATCTTAAAATCACTAAACCTTAGGATTAAACTAATATTATTTAACAAATACATCATTATTTATTGTAACCAACAAATCAACAATGTAACAGACAATCTCAGCACAGCTCAACAAGCTTAAAATTCGTCCAATGAGGAAATCAGTCCGAGTCACAATTTTGACAGACGTATGCGTAGCGTCCTTTCTCCGGGGTGCAAATCTCATGGGTCCAGTGCATATACTGCTGTATGCACTGAATCCAAACTTCATTTGGTTTGCTGATTGCGCATGGCTCCATGTATACGATGCAGAACACATCCTCGTCTTCTTTGGTCTCTTTTTTGCCTTTTGCTTCTCTGCTAAGGCATTCTTTGTAGGAATGTTAGTGAGCACTGCTGCCCTTCTCTTCCGCCTTCCTTCGATAGTCTTCCTTGGTTTCACTACTTTTGGAAGAGGGCGAACATGCTCTGGTGAATAATCACATATTTGGCGCTCTACAGTGCTGTTTGATCCCCGCGTTTCAACTAATCTCTAGTCCTGGCCATATCTCAAACATCCCTGGTGGAAGATCCCGCAATAGTGCCTCTAATTGTGCCTGAGGATCCAGGCGACATGCTTACATCTGCGTTTGAGGAAACTAACATTTCATTGACATCCGCAGTAGAACGTAAAGCGATCGTACCTATATCTACGTTGGAGGATTCAGGCACCACGCGTGCATCTGTATTGGAGGATATGTGCTCTGCATTGTTATCCGTTGTGTGCAAACGATCTGTAAAACGGGATGGTAAGAAGTCTAGATATAGAGTTCAGCTAATAGGGTAAGTTGGAACATGTTCAACTAGCCCCTCAGAATTCGTTCCAACTTGCCCCGAAGGACTGCGGCATGCTAACGGCCTCGTACGAACACAACAGCAACAGGCATATATGAATCCGTTATGCCTGTTTAAGCACCAGAAATAAGGGAATTGCAATATATTTGTAAGTATATATTATATGATACACACACCAGGTTACCACAAAAGTTATAGAAACTTGAAAATTTACTTATGATCGTAAAAATCAAGTTTTAATCAATAACTGACGTAACTTACCTGTGACCACCATGTCAACTCGGAAGGACAGAAACTAGCCTAATGCGCAAGGCAGCGTCAGCAGTGACGACATCTATCGACAATGGCAAGTGTTATGTTTATTGTTCCGAGTTGCCCCTGTCCCAACCAACCCCGATCTCCTCTACATACAAAAGAAAGCAATATGTGCTTTATTTGAAAGGTGTCCCTTTTGTTATTAAGTATTACTGTCACTCTTACTTCTTACAGTAATAAGGCAATGCTTAGATTAGGAATACAGTACTAAGATTTATAAGAAAGTTAGTAAAATTCACTCACTGTTCCTTCTACGATGTTGCTTTCCACAGACTGAATATAATGACGTCCTTGTTGTTCATTTAGTCCGTCTTACCAACTGGTCCCGAGAAGTGCCGCCATGTATTGGTCTTGGGGGTAAAAACCACAGTTCGTCATCTTACCCCATCCTTCCCCATAGCTTGTTGCTCCACCATAGACCAACAGCTTAACGTGGAATCCGAACCACGACTCACCAAAGGTGGTCAGAAATTACGAAGTCCTCGCCAGGACTCGATCTCACCACCTCCAGATCAGCAGCCCAGCTTCTTAGCCATTAGGCTACCCAGGGTACCTATTTATATGCGCTGCCTGCCGTCACCGGGAAATCGAACTCGGGGCCGGTGGATTCGTAGTCAGCGATACTAACCACACACACACACACACATATATATATATACACACACACACACACACACACTGTAAATTGTAGAATGGAGTCTTGTAAAATCATTAAAATCAGGATTTACGCATCCCACGCATTGCAAGCTGTATAATGTGAAATGCAGTACTCAGCCTCCTACGCTAAATTCTTTAAATCAAATTGCTAATTGAAGTAATAGTTCATCTCGTCTTTGTCCCTTAGCGATAAGACACACCTTGGTTGTTATGTAATTCTAAGGAAATACGTAAGGCAAGCACCACACCTCGAGCCTCAGGACAGAGATAGCCGGAGAGCTTGGCACATTATGTGGATTCTGTTTGTCGAGTGAAATTCATCCCTGTGTGGCTCTGAATGACTCTTTAGTTTACATGGACACTGGCATTTAACTTTAATTGGGTAATTTAAGGACAATTGATTGTAAGTCACAATAACGAAGTCATTTTCTTTAAAACATTCTTTATAAATAATTTTATAGTAAGTGTGAAACTCATAAAGAATATAAATAATAATCATTAATTAAATAAACTAATGAAGTGTTATCGTGTACAGTATCTTCATAAGTGTCCCTATTCTTAACAAAAATCATTCCTACAAATTCCCTCTAAAATATAACGTAGTATCAAGATGTCAACAAATCGCACTCTGATGAGATTCTTCTTAACCACTCAAAGCCAACAGCTAGATCATATATATATATATATATATATATATATATATATATATATATATATATTTTAGTCATTTCGCAAAATGACCAAGTGAAGCAGCCATTTCGCAAAATGACTAAAAGTTTCAGCCATTACGCGGAATGGCTGGTTACACACTTTGACTGTAACATATATACAGGGTGTTTCAGGAGAAAGGTCAATACTTCGGGAGGTGATAGTATCGGTCATTGTGAGAAAAAAAGTTCTTATGAACATGTGTCTAATTCTGAATGGTTACGGAGATAGAGCTGTTTGAATCTGATGCGCGCGCAGCTCGTCCTCCCCCTTCCCTCCCTTATAACCTTGAACCATGTAAGCTGTAATGTAAGCATGTAACATAAGCCAATCGACAGCTGACTGTTGTGAGTGACATTGTTTGGTGTTTGAAGCAGTGTTAAGAATGCCATACACCTTCACACATTCCGAATATGCAGATATGGTGTATGTCTACGGTTTTTGCGATGGAAGTGCAACAGCTACTGTTGCAGAATACCGTCGACGGTTTCCGAACCACAGAATTCCGGATCGAAGAGTGTTTACCAGGGTTTTCAACACATTGCATGAGATTGGTACACTTCCCAGCCCTCATGTTTCATCTGAACGTGAAGGTCAACAAGATGTGGATGAAGTGGAAAACATTCTTCAGTTGGAAAAGCGTAGTCCTACTACTAGCTCACGAAGAATTTCTACACGTCTCGGTGTAACACACACAAGAGTATGGCGAACATTACGTGAGGAAGGCTTGCATCCTTATCATGTACAGCGTGTACAACCCTTCAACCAGGAGACGCTGCCATGCGACTGGAATTTTGTCATTGGGTAAATACTAATCGCCGATTGCTTCGATTAATACTGTTCACCGATGAAGCTACTTTCACCCGTGACGGTATCAACAACACTCATAACTCTCATCGGTGGTCAGACGAAAATCCAAATGCCACAGTGGAAACAAATTTTCAACAATCCTTCTCTGCCAATGTGTGGTGCGGTATCATCGATGATCAGCTGATTGGCCCTGTTACTTTAGAGAATCGTCTTACAGGACAAAGTTACCTAGAATTTCTGCAAAATGAATTGCCAGGACTATTGGAGGATGTTCCTTTGGCTACACGCGCTGGTATGTACTTTCAGCATGACGGAGCTCCTCCACATTCTACCCGTTTGGTGATGCAATACCTAAATCAAACTTTCCCTGGTCGATGGATCGGCCGCGGTGGTCCTATTCAATGGCCAGCAAGGTCTCCAGACCTCTCTCCGTTAGATTATATCACTGGGGAACACAACGTTTGGTGACTTAGATGTTAGACCTGTTTCTGGCTATATTGAGGTCGCTGATTCTAAAAATGACATTAGTTTTTCTCCATCAGCTCTGCTTATCAAGATATGATATATATCTATATATATTTCTATATAATATATATAATATTATATAATTGCTGACTGGCAATCACTGTTGTTGTCAATTGAATACAAAAGTATGATGAATGTCAGCAAAAATAGTGTATTAACATCAAACAAGCATAAGGTACGAAAAATATTTCTTAAATTCAAACAAGCTTGAGACACGAACGGCAAAAAAAGTTCTTTCATTGAGACATCTCACATAAACCGCGTTTCTGAGATTTCTTGCGATGAGATGTGCCAGGACATTCGCGTTGGATGCTCCAGCAGTAATCTGCCATCATGTGAGTATCCCATCGTCCGCGGTACCGTTCTTCCATGGTCCTTAGTTCTTGGTGAAATCGTTCACCCTGTTCCTCGCTTAGATCACCGAGGTTATCTGGGAAACGATCCAAATGACTGTGGAGGTGATGCAGTTTGATGCTCATTTCAGCCAAGTTTACAAAAAGAAGAGAGCATATTCTCCACTAGTTCACCGTAGTTATCGGCCTTATAGTTCCCAAGGAAATTCTTCACAACCATACTAAACGATGACCACGCACGTGCCTCAATGTTGTCCATTGAATCTTGGAAACGCGGGTCTTTCATGAGTTCCCGGATTTGCGGTCCATCGAAAATACCTGCCTTCAGCTTTTCCATGCTCAGCGCAGGAAATTTTCTACATATGTAGCCAAAACACGTCCCATCTCTGTTCAAAGCCTTTATAAATTGTTTCATCAAACCTAGTTTGATGTGCAGTGGTGGCAATATGATCCTTTCTCTGTCAACCAAAGCTTCTTTGATGATATTTTTTTCTCCAACCACCATGTTTTCTCTCAGAGGCCACTGTCTTCTCACCCAGTGTTCATCTTTAGCTCTACTGTCCCAGAGACATATAAAGCACGGGTACTTGGTGTACCCGCTCTGCTGGCCCAGGAGAAAATTCACCATCTTCAGATCCACACAGATCACCCATTGGTGGTCTCGGTATGATATCTTTTCTAGGACTAGGGCGACTGTCCCGTGCTCTTCTCTCATATCGACTGAGTGACCAATTGGGATTGATCTGTATCTGTTGCCGTTGTGTAGAAGAACACATTTTAGGCTCCGTTTGGAGCTATCTATGAATAACCGCCATTCACTTGGTGTGTATTCCGATATGCCCATTTTCATCAGCAATCCGTGCACATTGTTGCAGAAAACTAAATCGTTCTCTTTTGAGAAGAAGGGCAGTAAATCCTTTTCTCTGTCGCGATATAACGTGATTTTGGTTCCCGGCAGCAGTAAATTTTTTTCTCCCAGCCTGGAAGCTAACAATTCAGACGATTTCTTCGAAAGACTTAAGTCCCTTATGAGGTGGTTTAATTCGTGTTGACTAAAACCTTCTGCAACTGATGACGGTCCTTCGAAATCACTGTCATTTTGCCCACATATGCGTTCTTTGTCAGTAGCAGATTCATCATCTTCTTGAGGGAGCTCTGGAAGATGGCTGAATGATGGGACAGGTATTTCATCTGAATATGAAACAGGCCGTCTAGCTGAGTCTATGTCAGGATACGTCCATTTACTCCGGTTACGTCCATTGATGCCCTTTATATTCACCAAACAAAAGTAACAGTCATCACTGTGGTTTCTCTGTTCTCTCCATACCATTGGTATACCAAATTTCAGGCACCTCCTTTTTCCGTTGGTCCATTGCCGCAGATGCTCCGTACACGTTTTACACACAACATGAGGAGCCCAATGGCTTATCTTGGTCCCCTAGTTGTACTTTGAAATAGGCAAAATAAGCTTTTTTCACAAAATCAGTAATAGTTTTTCTCTGTTCAATGAACGTGTACTCTCCGCAGATAAAACAAAACACATCTGGATGATTTAAACACTTTCTTCGTGATGAAGCCATGTCAACACCTGTAACAGGAAAGAATTCACGTTAGTACATGTACAATACACATGCAAAACAGCAACATCAGCAAAATCATAGCTACAATTTAATTATACAGATGCATTTAGATTTACGAGCAACTCATAATACCGTTCCAGAAGGGTAATAAAGTAGGTAATGACGTATGCAATATCTCAAAAACTAGAGCTGCTAGAACAAAATGGATGATATTTTCTGAATCAGTGGCATGAAAATATCCAGAAAAAGGTCTAAAATCTCAGGCACCAAGAAAAAAAATTTTTTTTGTTCCCCAGTGAATTATTCTTTGTGGGAGTGGATGAAAAGTCAAGTTTACAAAAGAAAGGTGCATACACGAGACGAATTGCTCGCGCGCATTTTGGATGCTGCTGCTGCCCGCATAAAGGAACGTCAAGATCAACTCAGACGAACAACACGCGATCTTCGCACACGAGTTGCAAAGTGCATTGAGGATGACAGTGGGATTTTCGAAAACGTATTGTAAACTGTAACAAATTTGTCATTTCTGTATCTGATACCATTCAAAATGCCAATGTTTAAACATTAAATGTTAGAAACAGTAATTGGTTTCTCTTTCTTGATTACCATTAACAATGCTTTCGTATTTGTAGATTCAAACAGCTCTATCTCCGTAACCATTCAAAATTAGACACATGTTCATATGAACTTTTTTTCTCACAATGACCGATACTATCACCTCCCGATGTATTGACCTTTCCTTCTGAAACACCCTGTATATGTGTGTTTTCTCGCTGAGGAAATCTTTGCCCATCGAAAGGCAATATCCCTCAGTTATCTCCCCCGGTACACTACAGGGCACCAATCAGTGAGAATCTACAGCGTGCCACATCCCCCATCCCCCACCCCACGAAATAATGGAGAAACCTTCCCTCCCTCATTTCTAAAGTCAAATCAAATACCTCACCTAATACATTACCATTTTGAGTTAATATTTCGTGCACAATCATTTACATACCATTAGAAACATGGCAATGGCAAATCAATTCATACAACCCTGTGGATAAATGCAAAAAACTTCACTTTTCTACGTGAAGATCAAAATATGATAATAAAAACCCACTCTAATAGACAAAGTTTATTTCCAGTGGGCATCGAAACTGTTGTGGAAATAAACTCTGTCTATTAGAGTGGGTGTTTATTATCAAACCCTGTGGATACTGTAAAAAAGAAACAGATGAATCAAAGGCAACTCGCTGCGATCTTTGCCAGACCTTAGTCGAATTTCAATGCCTGAGATGGAGCGACGAAGAAATCTCTCTTATATTAGGCGCTAAACAATTGAACGGAATCAAGTTCTTCTGCAAAAGCTGCATAATCGAAATAAACTCGTTTACGGTTTTTAAAGCAGAACGAGACTATGAGGAAAAGGCAAAAGGGTAGTTTATGAATAGCGAACAGAGAGAAAAAATAGAAGGAACGGAGAAAATACGAGAGGAAACTGCGAAAAACGAACTGGAAAAAAAAACAGAAAAAGCAGAAATAATAGAAATAAAAGAAGCACCAACAGAGGAAACAGAGCCACAAAACCAAATCCAAAGATTTCAAGCAAAGGGCATTAGCAGCAATAGGAAAAAGCAAGTAAACAATAATGAAACAATACTGAAACCACCAAAAACAAAGACCCCAAGTAAAATTGGGGAAGAAACTATAAGTAAATACTATGTGAAAGGAATTTGCAGATATAAGGGAGGAGAATGTATTTACGAACACCTTTGTGCAAACTACTTTTACAAAAATGGTCGCTGCAAATTTGGTGGAAAATGCAAGTTCTACCATCCGGTCATTTGCAAGACCTACGCAACATATGGAACCCACCAGTACTGAAGAAAATGCTACTACCATCATCTCCTGACAAGTTCAAAGGACAAAGGACAAGTTCCAAATGACAACAGAAGGAATGTGAGAAAAAAATATGTACCCAAATAGCATACAAAACACAAGTAGGCTATTTGTGTTTTGTATGCTATTTGGGTGCTATTTGTGTGCTATTTGAAATAGCACACAAATTTTGTTCAACATCTCGGACACACTACGGCTGCTAAGTCTCATGTTACAGCACATGCAGCTGACACAGCTGGGAACCCTCGAACCGGAACGTTTCATGGCGAGAAGCTACCAGAACAGGTAGGCGGGAAAGGATCCATCTCGGAGGACCACAAGGCTACAAAACACGCGAAATCAAAGGACAGCGACCTTAAAATGCACAAGGGGCAATGCAAAACAAAGAACATAAATATTGTCCTGCCAAATATTCAAGGAATAAAACCGAACAATTCTCTAAACAGAGTTTCGTACCTGAAAGGTTTTATGGACGAAACAAGGGCGGACATCGCATGCCTCACAGAAACACATCTTAAAGATTCCCAAGGAAACTGCGATAACTGCGAACACTGTATCGATAAGAAAGAATTGCATATTCAACTTACTAAGAGCGTATAGAACAACGAGACGTAAAGGTGGCTGTGCTATTTATATACATGAGAGGCATATGACAGAGATGGTAATAAGTAAATCCAACAGCTTTGTGGAAACCTTTGCAGTGAAAATAGAGAAACTACACGTGGTACTGATAGTCATCTATAGACCTCCAAACTCTCCAAATGAAAATTTTCGGATGCCATTGATGATATCAGAACCCTAATAAAGTCCCTAAGCTCTCCATCCTCTGATATAATACTCTGTGGCGATTTTAATTTTCCATTTATAAAATACAAAAAGGTGGGTAGAAATATATTTATACAAGATAAGGGGGGCACAAGAGAGGACCAGGAGCAAGCAAAAATGCTGATGGCTCTCACAAACGAGTTTATGCTGACACAGGAGATAACAGAAAATACCAGGAAAAATAACTGCCTAGATCTGATATTCACAAATAACACGAACTTGATTGCCGATAAAAAAAATAACCCCAACTATTATCTCAGACCACAATGTAATCAGGTTATCAACAAATAGGGCGATAACTTTAAAAGGCAATACACATACGGAAGGAAGAAGCAAATTTGGGGCTTTTAACCTAAACTCCAAGACCATAAATTGGGAAGAAATCAGATCACACATGGCCCAAATAGAGTGGAGAACAGTTTTAGAGAATAAGACAACTGAGGAAATGCTAACAACCTTGGAAGAAAAGACGTTGAGAATTTTGGAAAAATATGCTCCGAAAGCACAGCCAAAAGGAAAGAGGAACTGGCTAGAGAGGCAAAAGAGAAGAATATTCCGCAAAAGAAAGAGAGTAGCGACGAAGTTAACAAATTGCGGAGACAACAATGCCAGGAAAGTAATAAAAAAAAAAAACTAGAGAGTATCGATAGGGAAATACAAACTCTGATAAAGGGCCATACAGACAGGGAAGAGGAAAAGGCAGTAGAAGCAATAAAGGAAACTCCAAAACATTTCTACAGCTATGCGAAAAGGAAAACAAAAACGCGCGCTACTATCGGGCCCTTAAGGAAAGGGAATAATGAACTAACAGACGATCTAAAAGAAATATCTGAAACATCGAGAACCCAGTATGAATCGGTCTTCAGTACCCCAAAATGAGACAAAGCGATACCTAACATAGATGCATTCTTCGAAGAGAAATTGCAAAGAGACTGTATAACAGACTTTGATTTTACCTCAGAAGATGTAGCGAGAGTTATAGGACAAACGAAATCACATTCAGCTGCAGGTCTGGACAAATGGAACGCACTAGTAATTATAAACTGTAAAAATGAAATAGCTACACGAAAATATTTGAAAGAATAGTCAGAGAGAAAATCTATGACTTCTTGAAGACATTGGAATGATTCAACGAAAATCAGCACGGATTCTGATCGGGAAGATCATGCTTATCACAACTTATAGAATATTATAACAATATCCTAGATGCACTTGAAAGCAATGAAAACTATGATGTCATATACACGTATTTTGCTAAAGCGTTCGACAAGTGTGATCATGGTATAATAGCACATAAAATGAAACATATGGGAATAACAGGCAAAGTGGGAAAATGGATCTATTACTTTCTCAGAAAACGACTACAAGTGGTCAAAATTCAAGGTCTATCATCATTAGAATCAGAAGTGCGCAGCTCAGTGCCACAAGGTACAGTGCTGGCCCCACTCCTGTTCATTATCATGCTAACAGACATAGACAGTGGAGTTAACAGCAACAGTATAGTAACATCATTTACGGACGACACAAAGATTAGCAGAAAAATCAGCGAGGCAAATGAAGTGGAGGCCTTGTAGAAGGACACAAACAAAATATACAAATGATCAGAAGCCAACAATATGACATGTAACACCGAGAAATTTCAGCTCTTGAGATATGGTAGAAATGAGGAAATTAAACAGACTGCATATTTTGCTCCAGATAGACAAGAAATTCAGAGAAGGATTTTTTAATTGGGGTTGTTTAACCTCCTTCGCAACATCTAAGGTCATATGATGGTGGAGACCTACAGCTTTACGTGTGATCCGAACCACGGGTCGCTACATAATCTGGGCGCAGAGGACGGTCTCCCCTCCAACTACTACCCAGACCCAATGTCGCTTAACTTCGCTGATCTCCGGGAAGCGGTGTTACGACATCGGCCACGACGTAGCCCAAATTCAGAGAATCACGAAAGCGGTCGACTTGGGAGTAATAATGACCGATGATGCCAAATTCGAGACACAAAATCAGATAGCAATAAACAAAGCAGAAAGAGTCGCGGGACAGGTACTAAGAACGTTCAAAAGGAGGGACAAGACAGTAATGATTCCCCTGCTGAGAACACTGATCATACCAAAACTTGAATACTGCTCAGTTTTGACGTCCCCATATAAAAAGGAAGAAATTAATAAACTAGAAGAAACGCAGAGACATTTCACAGCCAAGAATGATGGCTGCAAAGAACTCAACTACTGGGAAAGACTAGGTAAACTAAATCTATACTCTCTGGAAAGAAGAAGAGAGGTATACCATAATCTACATATGGAAAATGATCGAAAAACTGGTACCAAACCTCAAACTAAACCCAATTACCATCCAAACAACGTTGGACAACAGGAAAAGCAGAATATGTAGTGTTCCCAAACTAAAGTCCCGACAAGGGACCTCCTTAACACTGAAGGAAAATAGCTTGGTTGTCAGGGTGCCAAGACTTTTTAACCAGCTTCCTAAGGACCTCAGAAACGTTACAGGGGTCAAAGTTGAAGTCTTCAAGCGAAGACTAGATGCCTGGCTCAAGACGGTACCAGATGAGACGGGTGTACCTGGCTATGTGCGGTGGAGAGCACAAGAGAGCAACTCGCTCCTCCATCAAGCCAGACCTAGAGGCGGGGACACCAGCTTGACCTTTCTGTGTAGAGAGACCAACGCACGAAACCGCAACGAGGTTAACGAGGTGTGTGTATATATTTACCGCTCTCTCTCTCTCTCTGTGTGTGTGTGTGTGTGTGTATATATATATATATATATATATATATATATATAGAGAGAGAGAGAGAGAGAGAGAGAGAGAGAGAGAGAGAGATTTTCACAATTAACCAAGTGAAATTAATGAATGTTACACACCCACAGGGAAAATAAAAAACTATTCCAAGGCCACAATATGATTATAAAAACCCACTCTAATAGACAGAGTTTATTTCCACAACAGTTTCGATGCCCACTGGCATCGTCTTCGTTTTTCTGTATCCACCCGAAGAGGATGCCAGTGGGCATCGAAACTGTTCTGGAAATAAACTCTGTCTATTAGAGTGGGTTTTTATTATCATATTTTGACCTTCACGTAGAAAAAGTGAAGTTTTTTGGCATTTATTCCAAGGCCTTTCATGTACTGCCTAACGAGGTGTCTGAATAAACGAAAGGCGTTAGAATCGCATTTTAGTTTTTCCTCTGGGTTTGTGACACACACACACACACACACACACACCACACACTGTCGTAAAATTACTTGTTTATTATTTACTTTTCTCATGCGTTATTATCACTCTTTCAACTGCTTTACATTGATTTCTCTGTATTTTCTAATCGGGTAGACGAATAGCGTGGCCCGCCGTTGAAACTTCGAACAAACAAAGCGAGGGAGTGAGAAAATGACGACAATTTATTACTATTTTCTGATTTTTATTTAAATAGAAACAATGAACACGACAGGAAAGGCGAGTGGGGAATTTATAATTAACATTTTATTATTGTGGAGAGACTAGAGCGATTAAGTAAATTTTAAAATCACAAAATTACATTTTCGCACTAAACCAACAATCCTTAAACATCACGCCCGAAGACCGGAGTCTGTGTATGCCTTCGGCTTTCAGTGCGTTTCAGTTGTTGCCAAATAGTATTTTATATTTCAAACAATTTCATTTTACATATCTTAATTTCATACAGTTTTAATCAGTTTATTATACTTTAAACAGCACTATTAAAGTTCATATTAAAAAAATTACACGACAACGCATATATATATATATGGGATTGAACTCAGAATGGTCCCCTGACTCATCATGAAACGGACATGTTATGTGCCTTGAAAAGTGGACGCTCAATTTTGCCAGGTGAAGTTTAAGTTTTGGTTTTTGGCTAAAAATACAATAATTAACCGTTTTTCTTTGATGTATTCAATCCGACGCGAATGCAACGAGTCTTTTGCTTATATTGGGGTTCTGATATAGTAGGCTAGGTGTAGCTGTAACTCCTAGATCCTGTCCTAAAGCTGGATCCTGTCTGCTTTGAAGATAGCTGGTGAGGGAAGCTATATTTTTGGGGCCTCTTTGCGAGTGACCCATTGCCCACGTCGGGCTAACATAATGAAAAAGAAAAACTATAGTGTTTGTCATTTACCATTACTTATTCGGACTATAGTGGATTTAATTTTCCCAGAAGAGTTCCTTGTTTCATGCACGGTCTGTGTGTATCATATATATATACTGTATATATATATATATATATTAGGGTGGTCCTTAAAATTCAAAGTTGGGAAGTTTCAGCTCCCACCCCCGGAAATCATTCGAATGGTTGAGAAAACTCTCTAGTTGGATTTTTTATTAAATCGGACAACGTTTACCCCTCCCTCATCGACCTTGAACTTTTACCCCCGGAGTTGTTGCCCGGTTGCAGTTGTTGCCGTTGTTGCCCGGTTAGCGATCCTGGGTCTGTAGGGTTCGCTTCCGAGAGTCCGGAAACTGGCAGCGGTGGCGAGCGACGACTTGCAGGAGGAACTGGAGTTGCTCCTCGTCGTGGGTCAGCGTCCGGTTGTACTCTTGGACGAGGGCAACTCCTCGCTCGGCATGGTCGTTGATTACGGCGAGCCCTCCCACACGTGCCGCCGCTGTCTTGAAGTCTTCCCGCTTCGGCCAGGTCTCCGGGTCGACCTCGAGGAAGCCGTCCTCCAGTCGAAGTTTCTCGAAGAAACCTCGTGTGTTGGACGACGCCAGGTCTTCCAACTGAAGCCCGGCGAGTACTCGGTTTGGCAGCGTGGGCCGCTTCGCCGGGGACTCCTCACCGACCCGGTCGTGGAGAGAGGCGATGATCTTCCTCTTCTGATCGACGGCGATCCCCGGATCGAACAGCGCCAGCGCCGCCAGCTCCTCCGACAGGTACCAGAGGTGGTTCTGGAACTTGGTCAGCGCCGCCTTGGCCACCGCAGGGTTGATATCAGAGTAGGCCAGCAGGTCCTTGAGGAGGGCGAAGTCATTTCGGGGGGCAGTTGCGGCGATCGGAGCCTCCGTCCACGCCTTGGCGTAGACCCGACAGACGAAGATGCAGATGCTCCGGAGGCCACTCTCCTCCCTCGCCGTGAGTTTGAACTGCTCTCGGAACATCCAGACCTTCAAGGCGTAGATTGCCTTCGCCATCCAGCGGGCGTGGTGAATCGGCCCGGGAGCTCGGAAACGCACTCCTCGCGGGGGACGTGACCGACGAAGAGGAGGGTGAGCTCGAGCAGCTCACGGTAATCGTCGCGCAGGTCCTTGCGCTCGACTATCGCCTTCTCAAACCACTCCGTGTCGACAGTGGTGAGCAGAGGAGCGACATCGGGGTGCGCAGCGCCGGACTCGTACTGGCTTCTGTCCAGGAAATCCCAGCGCTCCTGAAAACGCTTGAAGAGGGTCACGTCAGGACCGGACGTGGGGCCCATCACAGCCGTGAACGCCGCACCGAGGAGGAGCTCCAGCACATGATGGCGGCACGCGAAGTAGAGCAAGTCTTTCGCGAGGTGTTGCTCGATGAGGACGCACGCTCCGTTGTTCC
The DNA here is from genome assembly GCA_023014485.1 of Bathynomus jamesi. Taxonomy (NCBI): domain Eukaryota; kingdom Metazoa; phylum Arthropoda; class Malacostraca; order Isopoda; family Cirolanidae; genus Bathynomus; species Bathynomus jamesi. The sequence continues at coordinate 856,799 of JAJOZX010000662.1, read as the reverse complement.
GGCCGGTGTTCGAGGCGGTGGTATCGAATGACAAGCCACTCACTTGCTCAGTGAGCTCCCACTCCTCCAACGCGTTGAGGACGGCCTTGGCCATCTCAGAGCCCGTTCCACTCGGCAGCTTCGGGACGCCCAGGAGCTGCACCGCGCCGTTACCGGAGACCAAGATGGGAAGCCGATCGACTTGCTCCTTGCTCGTCAAGTCCTGCATGAGCTTGCCGTCCAAGTGAACGACAAGATTGCCGGCCCTGAGCTCTTCCTTGAGCGCCACGTTGAGCCTGGAGCGGTGCCTGCGCCGGTGTCGGCGGATGGAGCTGCGGTTGATATTGAGCTCTGCGACGTCGTGCCCAAGCGACCGGGCAACCTCTGTCAGGACGTAGACAGCTCCTCGGTCGGTCACCTTCGTGCGATCCAGCGACGACGCCACAGCCGCCGAAACGATGTTCGTCGTGCCCCGCCTGGAGCGCTTCGGAGCCCGAGGGCTCCCTTCTTCTCCATGGTCGTCGCTCTCCGCTGCGCTTGCGGCACCACTGGAAGAGGACGAAGACCACTCGAGCTCCACTCGGGCCGTAGATGTCGTCGCTTCTTCCTCGGCTCGCTGCCTCCGTCGGTCTTCTTCCCCTTGGCGTTGAGATGCGCGGGCATCGACAGCGGCTAGCGTCGAGTCGACGGACCCCAGCTTGCCACGCCGACGGGGTTTGCGCTGAGCGAGGAGGAACGCCTTGTCCTCCTCGTTCTTGAGCAGCTCCATGGCGTTAGCGGCAGCGACGTCGAATAGGTTCATCATCCGCTCGCTGAACTCGTCCTCCCGCTTCGCTTGAGCGCCAGCTCGCCCCTTGTTCCTCTTCACATCGTTGAACTCCTTGTGGAGCTTCTCAATCTTGGTGACGATGTGGTCCTTCCGGCGGAGGGGGATTCGCGCCTTGGACCACACCTCGGTGACGAGCTCGACGACCTGGTTGGCGGCCTCTCGAAGTGACTTCTTCTGGACGTCGATCCTGTAGACCGTCAGGGCCAAGACCTCTTTTTGCGAAGGAAGTTGCGACCCGGCGATCGATTCCTGCGGGGCAATCAGGTAGCGCAGCTTCGCTGCCATGATCCAGGTTATCTACTTAAAGGTTGAAGGAGTTATTCACTATTCAGTTTAAATTATAATCATTAGAATTTACAGTTTTACACACATTAGTTATCCAACCACTGACGGGTAGCTTGACTTATGGTTAAAGGAGTTATTCAGTTTAAATTATAATCATTAGAATTTACAGTTTTACACACATTAGTTATCCAACCACTGAAAATCTGGAAAGAATGAAAAAAACAAACATTACAAATTATGTAACATTTACTTGAAAGTCAAAAAATTAGCTTAATGGTAATGCTCAATGAGGGAGGGGTAAACGTTGTCCGATTAAAAAAATAAATCACCTAGAGAGTTTTCTCGACCATTCGAACGATTTCCGCGGGTGGGAGCTGAAAAATGTTCAACTTGAAATTTCACCCCCTAAGCAAGGACCACCCTAATATATATATATATATATATATATATATATATATATATATATATATATATATATATTTCGTGACAGCATGACCAATGTTATGACCTTTAATAGCAAGACCATTAAACTGTTCCCAAATAATTAACAAACCAATAACTTATGTAAGAGTTACCTCTTGCACATGCTTCTGTTGTCCCTTTATGAGCGTCTAACGTCTGTATCACATGGGTATCGTTCCACATTACGTACCTGCTGGTGTATCGTATAATGGTAAAGTGCCGGGTTGTTAATTTGAAGGTCTTGGTTCGAGTCTGGGGTCTGATTTCAGATTTTTAGAGATTAGGGCGTTTCTCTGGGTCTTCTTGATGGGGTAGTGGTTCGGGTTCCACGTCAGGCTGTGGGTTCCCTCCTTCGCATTACCTTTTATAAGATGGTACGAAAGAGAGGTTAAAAAATCCCAAACTTATTATTCGTCACATTTGTATACACATTTGTATGCACATTTGTATAGGCAAATGTCCTGTCGTTATGTTCAGTTGATTTTGGTTTGGTTATTTGGTTAACTTAAGGTTCATTTATGGTTAGGTTGGGATTGATTTGTATTGTAGCTGTTTAGATAGTTCGATTTGAGGTCAGGTTAGGTTACATTCGGTTAGGCTACGTTAGGTTAGATCATATTCTAACATTGGGCCTTATTTGGACAGACTTTATCTACAAATCTGGGTTAGATGAATTTCGGTTAGCTAAGATTAGGTTAGGTAAAGCATATTTAGGTTGTGTTAGTTTAGTTTAGGTTAGGTTAGGTTAAATCAATTGCATGTAAATGTATCAGAACCTTAAAAAGTCACGTGTGCTCTTGATATATATACAGAGAGAGAGAGAGAGAGAGAGAGAGAGAGAGAGAGAGAGAGAGAGAGAGAGAGAGAGAAAGCGTGTTTTACTAATAAATCAAAGAAGTTCTAAATATACCGTTAAACATCTTTTTTATCTTCCGTCACAAATTTCAGTCTCTGAGAGCTCATTTCATATCTTCTGAGTGTCAGTTCTTAGTTCATTTGTTCAAAGTCCCAAAAAGTCTTTTCATTACAACCGAGTATTTATTTTTAATCATGAGATGTATACACTGTGTGTGTGTGTGTGTGTGTGGTGTGTGTGTGCGCGCGCGCGCGTGAACGACAACTGGAAGTGAGGTCAAGTGTTTGTTAGGAAAAACTTTTGGTACCTCGAAACATTAAAAAATTTATATAAAAAAACTTTAGAAATATTTTTATGGTCGGAAAAAGATATGTTGGTCCTGATTAGGTTAGGTTAGTTAAAGTTTGGTTAGGCTAGGTTAAGCTAGATTAGGTAGTACCTCATTTATTTAATGGCTTAACAGAAATCACCTGCCGCTTATGTGGAGATTCACATATGTGTGTGTGTTTGTGTGTGTGTGCGCGCGTGCTTACATGCCTATGCGCACGCGTATATTCTTTTCATTTTGTTTTGATAATGAAATGAATGTTTTCCTAAATGTGTCCCAACAGACGTCAATCGCAATTTCTCTCTCTCTCTCTCTCTCTCTCTCTCTCTCTCTCTCTCTCTCTCTCTCTTCCTTCATCGTGAATTTTACTCTTTGCTCCTGACTTCTTTCACTAATGTCTAATTCATTTGTTTACCTTTAGATAATTACTTATCATTTATTCTTAGTTGCAGTTCATAATTTACATCTTGTTATGTCTTACATTCCATTAAAAGTAATTAATGGTTAAAGATGACGTTTCGTAATTTCATTTGAACTCGAGGAGATATATATTTTTTAATCAATCTTAATAATACTAATAATAATAATAATAATAATAATAATAATAATAATAAATTGCTTGACTGATATTTATTGAAGAAACTATTGGTATAATAAACAATAAAATAAAGTCCAAACAAAAAAAATACACATATAAAATTAAACGAGTAAATAACTACTGTACACTGAGACATACTATGATATGGTACGAAGTAAGCTTCCAAATCATAACAAATGTATCCTGCTTTACAAAACTAACTCCACCCATAAAAATTAGTGATAATGGCAGTCTAAATCAGTGGTTCTCACTATTTTCAGTCGCAAGGCATCCCAGTGCCATTTATTCTTCTTTCGAGGCATCCCGGAGGATTCTCGTCTCCCACAGTTCAATAGCCATTCCCCGAACTCCCTCCCCACTATCACCAACACAACGTAACTTCAAAGTGAATCTGTACATTTTCCGTATAGATGTAGTGAATCAAGACTTTGTTTTTCACTTGTACTTTGCAGTTCGTCAGTAACTTTACAATTATCCATTACTAAGCTTTGTCATTTTCATGAAATATCGCAGCACTCCGATTGAGAAACACTTCTCTAAACAGATCAGTAATTAAGTATTAAATAGAATTTAATCAGCCGATTACAATTCTAAAGAGTATACAGTATATACTCAATATGACAAAATCTTAATGTTCACAATGTTTGTTTCTTATCGAATCCGGTCCTAATTTCATAGAGCTCTTTGGCTTATTTAGAACAAATTTTTTATATAGAATGACTGGACTTGTTTGTCGTACGTTCTTTACAGTATTTCAGAGTTGTACTGAAGTTAAGAAGTTTCTCTGGTATAGTTTATTTGCGTTAATAATATTTTCATCCAATGATACGTAAAGGGAAAAAAAGCTTGGGGGGAAAAAATGGTAAAATGTATGATAAAATCCAAACTCACTCGCTTGTCTCTCACTACTTTTACTTTCTGTTAATAAATTTCAGTGGCTGATTGATTGCGCTACTGCACGAGTTTATAGGGGCTGTGCTGTAGTACGTACAAATGCAAGTTTATACAAGTTTAAGGAACACGTCCTTTCAGCATAATAATAATAATAATAATAATAATAATAATTATTATTATTATTATTATTATTATTATTATTATTATTAATATGCCATTTTTCGAAATTAGGGAACAAATTTAAACCAAACTTGATAAAACAAAAAAACAATAACAAATATTAACGTTTTTGTATGTGAGGTGATTTATTTCTTAAATTGTTATTCCTGTTCTGACACCAATAACTTCCGGACTGGTGGGTTATCATCTCCAATTTCATCTGATCTTAGCATCATTCGCCTCAGGTCGAGTTATATATTAAGGATAGGATTAATTAGTAGAATTTCTTATAATTGATTTATTATGGAGTTAAAAATCGTTAATAAGTCGATATTAAAGCAATTAATAGACGACAAGTTGAGAGAGTATTAATCCTACAGTATAATAAGTTCTATATTAAATGTTTTCTTAGTTTCTCTATCGCTTCCTTCTAAAGAATCATGTGCATTCAAAATAAAACTTTCCAAATTTAGAATTTATAACTTCTTTTAAAAGGTGCATTCTAGGGAAGTTTTCCCTTCTTTTGAGTATTAAAGCTTCTTGTCAGATGATATAATAACTTCTTTTAATGATACAAACTTCTTTGGATAGAAGAAATAGTCTTCAAAACTTCATTTTTTAATGATTTGAAACAAAATAAGATAATATTTCTATATATAGAAGGGTGCGGGAAGTCTTTGTTTTCTGTGAAGAATCTTTTGTATCAAACATATTATGATTCTCAAATACTTTAATCTCTTTCTCTATAGCAATATTGTTATCGAGAATTTCATATGTTTTATTCGTTACAGTTTTAAAAGGATTGCAACAACGATTAAATAAACTAGTAGCACAATTATTCTACCCATTAATAAATTCTACTGTTACATCGTATTCCAATAAACTAGTAAATCAATTATTTAATTTTTGTAACTTTTCGTAATGTAAAACGCAATTAACGGCTTATAAGTTCTAATTATTATTTTGTTTCCCAAAATCAAAGGTCTAAAATAGGCATGTGCCGAATACTCGGTATTCGGTAAAAAATGAGGATATTCGGTAAGAAATGAGGATATTCGGTATTCGGTAACAAATGAGGATATCCAGTATTTGGTAAAAAATTAGGATATTCGGTAAAAATTGGGGATATTCGGTATTCGGTAAAAAAAGAGGATATTCAGTATTCAGTAAAAAATAAGGATATATTTAGGTAGTTGCCCGAATAGTTAGTTTTAATATGTTTTCGACTGAATACCGAATATTTAATAATTAGGGTAAATAACGTGATTTAAGAAATGGAACTTAAAATGTATTTTTTATAAAGGCTTCATTGTTAGCATCAGATGCCCACAGCTCTATCGTAAAACTCATGAAAGGAAGCTCATTCAATGAACCTAAAATACAGGGTATTTCAAAAGTCCGGAATCATACGAAATATTTTTAATGTCTAATATATAGGTCTGCGCATTCAAAATATTTCTTATGATTCCAGACTTTTGAAACACCCTGTACTTTGACGCATGGAATTATAGATTTGTGGTATAACATTTATTTTGACTTAAATATTTACAGGAGGGAATAGGATACCGAGGCTTCAACCCATAAATCAGTCTCTTTTACAACCAGGATTATCAACAATCGAAAATGATTGATTGTCCGCGGCGATCCTTTCACCTAGTAATTTATGTATATCTTTTGATTTATCTGAATTAATATCCCACACCTTTTTGCTTCGAAAACACTGACTTAATGTTTGTTGACATGGTTCAATTTGCTAATTCCTGGAATTGGTGATGGAGGGTGCGACGTATCAGTAGTAGTGTTTTTTTCCTCTGTCAAAGCCGCTTATGAATCGGCAGAATATTTATTACAAAAATGATTGCTAAGTCTGATTGTGGTAAAATTTGTTGGATTCTTTCCACCTCGAGAAATAAGCATCCCACATTTTTTGAATTTAGCTTTAGGATCCTTTTGGTTGGCGTAAAAAAGTTTCCATATAATACTACGTTTAGAACTCGTTTAGATCTTACTTTTTAGTAATTATATAAAGACAATAATAAAATAAAAATAGATCTGGAATAAAAATTAAATGTTATTGCTGAGAGCACTCTATAAGTATGTGTAAAGTATATAGAAAATTTTATAATAAAATTCAGTGGAGCTAACCGTATTTTATTGGTAACCGCGATTTACCATTGTACCGCGATTGGTAACCGCGATTTAACTGACTTCAAGATTGTATTATAAAGACTTCTTTAGGGTTTTTAAACTAAGGTCTTATTATTAATATTATATAATATATAATAAATCATTCTAAGTAAGTCTATTAAATGTTTGATTTGATCTTAGTTCCATTTATTAAGCACTACATCAATAAAAAAGCATTCGATTAAGTTAATGCAACAAATAATGATTGTGCCACACAATATTGAAGCGAGATGACTGACTGTCCACATAAGTTGTCGAGATTCGATGATTCATCATTGCACTACAAATGGCCCGGAACGAACACGTAGTAATAACTCAGCTGAGTCACTGGACGAGGCTTTAAAAAATTTATTGTCATGACAACCATGCGTTCTCCCTTACTCCTGATTGGCGTTTCCAGAATTTTCATCGTGCTGCTCTGGAAAGTGAAGCTTCAATATGTTCTATAACACTGCACGACGACAAAATTATAAACTTTTTCTGTCCTCTAAACGAAACGAAGTGATTTTTATAAATTTGGATGCGCTAAGTTCAAATCTAATGTCAGAATACCTATATCACTCACCGTTTTGAAGGGACGTGTAATAAAAGTCTTATATACAGATTAGAATATATTGAATAACTCAACATAATTATTACAAGATCAGAACAACAAGTAAAATCTTTTTGCTGATGTTTTTCGTTTGTACATACTCTCTGGAGTTTCCGTAATGAGAAACCAGCAATATTCAGCCAACATACTGGAATACCGCCTTTCCATAATGGCTATCTCCTGATGGAATCTTTCGTCGTGCTCGTCGCTAACGGCGCCAAATTGGTTGGAAAGAAATCTAAATGAGAGTCAAGGAAATGCACATTGAAGGACATATTACAACCCCATAGATTCATAGCACCTTAACATCTCATTCACTGCAGTAACATAATCGTCAAACTTGACTTTACCAAGTAAGTTTGAACAAACCGATTTGAAGGCCACCCATGCTGCTTTTTCTACCTCATTTAATTTGATGTCAAAATTAACATCCTTCATAACTTTCCTTTTTTGTGGGCCAACAAAAATTCCTTCTCTGATTTTAGCTTTGCTTAACCTTGGAAATATATTCCTCAAATAAATAAACGCCTCACTGTTCTTGTCCATAGCTTTCACAAAATTTTTCATCAAGCCCAGTTTGATGTGAAGTGGTGGCAATAACACTTTTTTTTTTTTAACTACTAAAGGCTCACTGGAAATATTCGTTTGTCCTGGAACAAAACTCATCCTGGCAGGCCAATCTTTACAGAAAAAAATGGCGGTCTCTAGCGCGACTGTCCCACTCGCATAAAATGCAGCAATATTTTATGTACCTTTGCTGCATTCCAAGGAGGCGGCCTTTGACTTTTAAATCACCGCAAATATTCCACTTGTATTTATTATAGTTAATGGATCTAAGTAAAATACGCATATTGTCATATGTTTCTTTTATGTGGACCGCATGTGCAATTGGGACAGAAGAATAAGTATTTCCGTTGTATAGAAGCAGTGCCTTCAAACTTAATTTGGAAGAATCAATGAAGAGACGCCATTCCTCCGGCTTGTGTTGATGCCCCAAAGACTCCATTAAATTGTCTACATCATTACAAAACATAATACCATCACTTGTAGAAAAACGGTAATGAAATCATTCTGACGCTTTCTACATGAAGTTAGGTTGGTGCTCCCTTCTAAAAGATTCCACCCTTGCAGCCTTGATCCTAGAAATTCAGCCTGATTTTTCGAAAGATTCAATTCTCTCGCGAGATCATTTAGTTCTGCCTGTGTAATAAGGTGAGGTGACGATGATGTGGATGGTAGAAATTCCGGATCTACAAGCTCACTGGCTGCTTGTGGTTCAATTTCAATTTCGGAGTGGCAATATTCCTCGTCCAAAGTCAATCTTTTGGTGGCTAAGGAACTGGCAGGGTTTCATCGTGAGGAACTGGTCGCTGAGCTGACGGCAGATTTGGGTATGTATTGCATGTTTGGATTTCGAAGAGAAACCTCGTATATTTGTTAAACAAAAGTAGCAGTCACTAACTTGATCTTTTGGCTCTCTCCAGACCAGAGAGACAGCAAACGGCATTGATGGACGTGAACCTTGTAACCACGCTCTTAAGCTCTTTGCACACGAATTGCAACACATGTGGGGAGCCTAGCTTCTGTCCTGATTACCCACTTTGCATCCAAAATATAATTTATATGCCTTTTTAACCAGAGGGGTAAATGTTTGTTTTGGGGATTTCAATGTTAGTTCGCCACATACATACCAAAATAAATCGGCACTGTTTATACATTTTCTAGACATTATTGAAATTAAAACGCGAAAGCAATCAATGTTTTCGACAAAAGAAGTTAATAAACACAGTATATCCAGCAGAAAAGTACCTTAATACCAAACATCAACAGAGCACCTGAAACAATGAAAGAAAATAAAAATTTTCCACTTGGCAGCACTGTGAAATCACCTGACCACCTTTAAACCAATCACAGAACAACACAACATTTTGAATAACCAGGCAGTGAGCAACACGTGTCACAATAATGACCAAAGGCCGTAGGGGCTGTTCCTTTGCTTAGCAGGCGTTTGATATACTTTGGATAATTTTTATGAAACATTAACGTAGTTTTCTGGAAAAAATGGTGGGTGTTAGAGAAAAAATAATAACATTCGGATCACCTGAAGATCGGGCACCCATGAATTTTTGTTTTTTGCTTTACAGTACCAAATATAATAAATTAAATTGAATGCCCGGTTAGGTCAACTGTACGCCCTTGACGATTGGTTAGGTTAAGTCGTGATATTTTCTAGTTTTGACGAAGATATCATTTGGTAATTGAGACTGGGGGCCCTGATTTTCAGGTGATCCACATATTCGTAATCAGCGCATCAAAATATATATAAATCAGCAGAATTTGTGCAAAGAACAGGAATTGTGTTGTGCAGTGTAAGTTTCTTTGTTTTAGACTAATATCCAGGCTTTATTTCATGTAAATCTATAGTTAACCCTCCCCTATCGCACCCATGCGCGAGAAGATGGGGAATTATGAAATTTCAACTCTTTTTGTATTTGTATTCTTATAGAGCTTGACAATATTTCTATTCAATGTTTTACATTGACGCTTAATAACCCAAATAAAGCCAATATTCGGTATTCGGCCCAATAGTTTTGCACCGAATATTTGTCATTCGGTATTCGATGAATTTTAGTATTTGGTTCATCCTAGTCTAAAATGATCAAGCGCTAATACAATACTTAACCATTCCTTCTCTACAGTACTATATCTAGTCTGAGTATCTGTGAAAGCTTTACTGAAAAAACAAATAGGCATTTGTATATCATCTACAAATTGAGTCGGCACCGCTCCTACAGACCAATTTGAAGCAGCTGTATATAATATGAACGGGTTTTAAAGATCAGAATGTTGTAATAGTATTTGTGTAGATATAATGTATTTAATTTTATTTAAAGCTTCTTCTTGTTTCTTTTTCCATACGAATTTCACCTTTTTCCTAGTTAGATTCTGTAATGTCAATAATATGTTGGCTGCATCAAACAGAAACTTTCTATAATAATTTATTAAACCAAGCAATGATTGAACTTCAGTGACATTAGTACGAGCTGGTAAATTATGAATAGCCTTAACCTTAGCCTTCAGTTCTGATGTCATGACCAAGGAAACTAACTTTAGTTCTGAAAAGAGGTAGATCTGGATAAATTAAATTTAAGATTATCCTGTAATATCTAAATTTAAGATTATTATCCTGTAATCCCTAAATTTAAGATTATTATCCTGTAATCGCTGGAGAACTGCTCGTACATTTGCTAAATGTTCCTCTTCAGACCTATCTAATATTAAAATATCATCCTAAAAACAAATACCGGATCACCTGAAAGTTCATGGCCCCCCAGCCTTCGTTAGTTAGCCTTATAAGGCTAACTAACGAAAATATCACGACTTAACCTAACCAGTCGTTAGGTCAACTGTACGCCCTTGACGATTGGTTAGGTTAAGTCGTAATATTTTCGTTAGTTAGCTTAGTCAGCCTTATAAGGCTAACTAAAGAAGGCTGGGGACACTGATCCTTTTTTTCTTCATCTGAGATAACTTTACCACCTAAATCGGCAGTTATTTCTCTTAAAAAAATCTTAATTTTGTATTTCATTTTCATATACTGCATACCCTTCTCTTAATTTCTTATTTACCATGTCAAAAGGAGCATAATCATATTTACAGGGGTACGATCTTCCCTATATTCATCATTCTGGGAACATTCATTCAGAAATTCATTTTCATACATTAAATCATCATTCGGGGCGAACTCAAGCTCTTCCCGAAATTTATTATCACAAATAAAATGACCCAGAATCACATTAGCTTTATTAGCTTCAACTACAATAATCTAGGAAGTCGGCAAAGATAATTATATCATCAGAATTTAACTTTATTTTGTAAATTTTTTTTAATCATTATTTAAAATTACTACATTTATAAAACCATTTGGTGCTACTATAGCGTGATTCCTACCGGTGACTTGATACTATAGGGTGATTCCTACCCGTTTTGGTTCGAAACTACAGTACTGTAGAGTGTGATTCCTATCCAAGGTATAAATGAAAATATAATAAATATAAAATGTTATTTATTATTCAATTTTATTTATTTAAAAAATGGTTTCGGTGCTACTATAGTATGTGGTCTACCTACGATTGGTTAGGTTTAGTCACGATATTTTCGTTAAAACTAACGAAAATATCATGACTAAACCTAACCAATCGTCAAGGGCGATGGACATTGGAATGTAAACAAGCAATTAGTACACAAGGTAAGAAGCTATAATTCAAAGGTAGACCGCCGAATCGAGGTAGGAATCACGCTATAGTAGCACCAACCATTTTCATCTACGTAAAATAATTACGTTTCTAACTGTACAAAAGGTAATTTGTGAACGGATCCAACTAATAAAGTCATTTCTTTAGGAATATTTACTTTAGGTTTAAAATTAACATTGGATTACATATCTGGCTTGGGCTATCTTAACCCTTTCAGGACGACCTGTACAAATTGGTAGTGTTTTAAATACACTCATTCATAAATTGACATTACAAAAAATTCCAGCCTTAGAGGGTTAATAGAATTATTTAATAATTGTAATTCCAAGTTTTCAAGTCTAAACTTTTTTACATTATCAAACGTACCATGTTTGGTAATGGTTTGGTTCTCGTAAACTTTCTTTATCAGTATTTTTCTTAATACTTTTGTCAACAAATACTTTTTCATCATTAGATTCTTCACTTATTTAAATTATTTCTTTCCAGACTTCGTTTCAGTCTCACTACGAAAGAAATTGACATTCAATTCAGGGTTTTTGTCATCATTAATACACTCGTTATTTTCATCCACCTTCATTCCAGCAGCATACGTTGCTAATTCTAAACGATTACGTTTACACTAACAGTAAATTGTCCATTATCACTAAAGAAATTAACATTATGCTTCAACATGAAATCCGTGCCAATATAATTTCAATATTCCTATTTGTCACATAAACAACAAGAGAGTAAGGTTCCCCAAATATATACCTAAATATACCCAAATACATGTAAGATAATATTGTTAACTGACTTTAACACGACCTCCAATTTAGAGTTAACTAGCGGAGCGACCCGGCGTTGCCGGGGTGGATGTTGAACGCTATATATATATATATATATATATATATATATATATGCCCGGTTAGGTAAACTGAATGCCCGGTTAGGTTAATTGAATGCCAAGTTAGGTCAACTGAATGCCCGATCAGGTTAATTAAATGGCCGGTTAGGTCAACTGAATGCCCGATTAGATTAATTGAATGCCCGGGTACGTTAATTGAATGCCCGGTTAGGTTAATTGTACACTCTTGACGAATGGTTAGGTTAAGTCATGATATTTTCGTTAAAGCCAACGAAAATATCACGACTTAACCTAACCAATCGTCAAGGGCGTACAGATGACCTAACCTGGCATTCAATGAACCTAACTGGGTATTCAATAATAGCGGAGCGACCCGGCGTTGCCGGGGTGGATGTTGAACGCTATATATATATATATGCCCGGTTAGGTAAACTGAATGCCCGGTTAGGTTAATTGAATGCCCAGTTAGATCAACTGAATGCCCGATTAGGTTAATTAAATGGCCGGTAGGTCAACTGAATGCCCGATTAGATTAATTGAATGCCCGGGTACGTTAATTGAATGCCCGGTTAGGTTAATTGTACACCCTTGACGATTGGTTAGGTTAAGTCATGATATTTTCGTTAAAGCCAACGAAAATATCACGACCTAACCTAACCAATCGTCAAGGGCGTACAGATGACCTAACCTGGCATTCAATGAACCTAACCGGGTATTCAATAATTTAACATAGGTTTCGTAATGATCTTGATGACGCCATTTAATGTTTTAAAAGTAATTATTTAATTTATTAACACCCACGTGCACAACCTCGGGACCTAATCAATATGTGTGTGTGAAGTTTCAGGTTTGTAACTGCTTCCATTTTGGAGTTATGGCTGATGGCTGGAACACACACACACACACCACACACACACACACACACGTCTTTTTATTATTATTATTATTATTATAGATAAACAGTAGACTGGTACAAATTTATAACCGAAAGACTTCCGAAAATCAACAATTTTTGATAAAGAAAAGGGGAAAATTGGTTTTGTAGGCCTAGGGGGTCCGAAATGTTCATAAAATGGAAAATAATTGCTATTTTCTTACTTACAGCGACAGGCATAATGATATTAGGATACCTAATAGAAATTTTGTAATATTTTAAAGTGGGGAAAATAAATAATTTTCTAAAAATGATCTTCAACTATAAAAGCGCATCTAATCAGATAACTTAATTAACATATTTCTATGACAACTAAAAAATAGAATGATAAATCAATATCCTATCAAATTGTTTGTGTATAAGTAAAATTATTTGTACAAAAGCCACAGCAATAAAACGCACAAAAGTCACGGTAAATAATTTCGAGTGTGACTCGTTTAACTTTAAACTTGTGTTTATTTAAATTGCCCGTTTTAATTATGTTTTTTGTATTGAATCGATAAAGAAATCTTTTGTGAATCGAAAAAATGTTAAAATTATAACAAATATCAAAATATTTTGTATAAAAATCATTGAATTTTAAAAATGCATGTTTGTTTTTAGTTTTTTGCAAAAAGTTCTTTATGAATTTTAAAAATATATACTTTTTTTAAATTGAATCGATAAATAAATCTTTTGTGAATCGAATGATATTAAATGTTTAGTAAATATTGACTTATTTTGTGCCAAAATTATGATTAAAAATGAAAAATTAAAAAAATGCGTGTACAGGCATGGGAAGAACTGTACCCCTAAAAGGGGGGAAGGAATTATGTTAGGGAGATTTTTTTTAGCATGGGCACTGCACAATAAAAAGACGCATCGAATGGTGAAAACCGCATTGTTCTACACCAATTGTAGCGACCTGTAGGTGTGCGCAAAAAACTGTTATATATATATATATATATATATATATATATATATATATATATATAAGGCTTCATTTCTGAAATAGTATATTAGATATAAGGAATATTAATCTTATTTACTAAATTTACATGTATCAAAGAAATCTCAGCACCACTATCTATTAATATTAAAGGTCCTTCACCTTTTAGCTTTCTTTTCGAAAAAGAAATTATTTTGTTGATATTTCCCACCGGAGCGTTATTCTGAATACTTATGTCGATTAAAAATTTATATAATGCATTATTTTTTTATCGTCTTTTACAATATCGTCTTCCAATCTCTCATGCAAAACTGATTTATCTGCTTAACATATTCGTTCTTTAGTTTTCCTTTTTTATGCAAAATGGAGGGACCAAGGGCGAATGGCCGGAAAAGCGGCCCCATCCCCAGAGAAGAAAAAGAGAGCCAAAATCAAGGTCCAGGGTTTTTGAGATGTCTGGACACACTGCGTTTGAAAGAGTGGAGGTTATAGATAGTGGGAAAGATGGATAGAGGAAGATTGTTCCAGAGTTGACCGGTTGAGTAAATAAAAGATTGAAAATACCGATTAACCCTTGCATTAGTTAGTTGAACAGAAAAGGAATGAGAATGTATGGAAAGTCTGGTGCTGCGTGCTCTCCTTAAAGGACGAGGCATGCAGTTAAAGAGTTCAGAAGAGGAGTGTCCGTTGCAATAGCAATAGTAAAGAGAGAGTGAGGCAACATTTCGGCGAAACGAGATATTGAAGACAGACAGTAAGAGGAGGGGAATTGATGAGACGAGAACCCTTTCATTCCACCCGGTGAAGTCGGGCTGTGTGGGTTGAACCCCACCACACATTAGAAGCGCACGCCAAACAAAGGCGAACAAGACCCCAGTACAGAGATAGCAATTGAGTGGAGGTGAAGAAACTGCGGTGGCGGTACAATACACCTAACCTCTTGGAAGCTGTTTTGGAAAGAGAGTATATGTGATCTTTTCAGGAAAGATCACGAGAAAAGGAAACGCTAAGAATGTTAAGAGAAAAGGAAAGATTGAGTTGTGTATTGTTGAAGGTAAGGGTAGTGTCGTGTGGAAGATTGTGACGAGTAGACAGATGGAGGAAATGAGTTTTTGAGGCATTGAAAGCCACAACGTTTTCTCTGCCCCAATCAGAGATGGAAGAAAGATCAAAGGTCAGATGTACCATAGCCTTCCTACACGAATCATGGAGTGACTATTGAGAGGGACGCGTTGGGAAGCAGATAGAGAAGTGAAGAGTGGAATCATCGCATAGGAGTGGATAGTACAGGAAGTGTGACTTATTAAATCACTGATAAATAAAAGGAAAAGAGTGTGTGAAATGACAGAACCCTGAGATCACCACTGTTAATAGCTTTAGGAGAAGAACAGTGGCCATCTACAACCGCAGTTATAGATCGGCCACAAAGGAAATTAGAGATGAAGGCACAGATAGAAGGATAGAAACCGAAGGAGGGCAGTTTGGAAATTAAAGATTTGTGCCACACTCTATCAAAAGTTTTTGATATCCCTAGCGCAACAGCAAAAGTTTCACCGAAATCCCGAAAGGAGGATGACCAAGAGTCAGAGAGATACGGAAGAAGATCGCCAGTAGAGTGTCCCTTGCGGAACCCATACTGACGATCTGAAAGAAGATTGTGAGAAGAAAGGTGTTTAAGAATCTTCCTATTAAGGACAGATTCAAAAACTTTAGAAAGGCGAGAAATAAAAGCAATTGGACGATAGTTGGAGGGTGAGAGCGCCGCCCTTCTTTGGGACAGGCTGAATGAAAGCACACTTCCAACAGGAAGGAAAAATACCAGATAAAAGACAAACGAAAAAGTCTACCTAGCCAGGGAGTCAGCATAGAAGCACAGTTCTTGAGAGGAACATCACTTTCATTTTCTTTTACTGCATGACACATTTGCTCATTGCACTCATGATGATCGTATTAATTTTGCATACTTTTTCACATTCAGTACTACATACACTTTCATTTTTGTTAAATGCTGTTTTCCTCATTCCTATCTAATAACCCTTCTTGACTGGATACGTGTCGGTAAGAGTTCTATCTTTGAACACCAATATCTGAATCAGGGAAAGGTGTATTGTTTTTAGAATATACATTTACTCTGTTATAATTTTCTTTTCCTAATATAAACTCATCAACTTTAATAGGAGTACTGATTTCTCTTTCAATATTAAACTCAGAGGTCTCTTCTACTCGTTTTTGTGATTACACTCTGCTTTCACCATTCTCAAATCTTCTCCGTTCATTCCAGTTTTCTCTGTTAACATTTCGATCATCATTTAATTTTCAAATCTAACTTCTCTCCGATCATACGTGTTATATCTATTATTCCCTTGACTTCTATCAGGGTGGGGGCGAATATAATGAGCTATCATTATTATATTATGGTCTATCATCTACTGTATAAACTCTTCCCCTATAAGGCTTATTGTAACTTCCGTTACCATGCACCTGACCTCTACCACAATCATTGATATCAATTATTTGCCTATCACGTCTATCAGTATCACGTGATTTTCTACTATCACATTCTGAAATCTGTGCCCAATATAATCACATTTATGTCTATCATTATCAAATGATATGTCATGTGTAAAATGCTTTCTATCATATTCATAAGATCTATAATATTGGTCTCGCGTCTTCCATTGGCACCTTTTTCATTACATTCATCATAGAAATCATAGTGTCTGTCAAACTCATTCATTCTTTCATGTTGTCGTGCATCTGATTGACGGTTATAAATATTATATTCATCACTCATCCTCACCCTCGACCTGCTTCTATTCATTCTAGAACCATGAGAATCTCTATTTCTAAACTCTCGTCTCTTTCTTTCATTATCATACATTTTCTAGCATTTCTTTTGCATGTTCAATTACTGTTTACTTTGTTCTTCTGGGTGCCTTTCTCTTCTGCGATTGACAAACAATTTAGTGACTCGTTAAACTTATTAGAGGTCTGAACGCCATATTGAAAATTCATAGCTTTATTGAAACGTATATGAGCTTTCAGTTTCTTTATTTTTGTAATTAAATCCTCGTTAAAGGAACCACAATCCTTCCACAAATGGGAAGGAAAATTCCTCATAGTAATTTTATGTACTATGAATGTTAGATCGAAATTATCTAAAATACTAAAGACGTCAGCCATAAGTTGTTTCAATCCCCTTCTCACTCTGAGCACGAAAGTTAAAAGGTATTCTCCCGGATGTCTTTTCTCGTTTTGTAAATCTATTCATCTCTTAGCTGTATCATTACCAGTATTATGGGCATACAAATCTGATACTACTTTTTCGAAAGTACACCATACTTTATTATTCTCTTCTACATCTATAAAAACATCGTTTGAAGGTTTTAAAAGAGTTCTTTATCGCTAAGCAAATTCGGAACTCATCTGCATGCTCATCCGTGAATGGAATCAAACCCTCAGTCTCAGACAAAAAAAATTCAAAGGCATGTACTAATTGGTATAACTCTTATTTTCATAATACATAATTTTAATCATCTAAATCACCTATAAAAGTGGGACATTCCTCGGCCAAAGCTTTGAGTCTTTTCACATCAATTCCCGAATCTGGCATAATTGGTTGGGGTATAAAGTTACTGATATTTTGATTCTAAACTATCTAATATTAATACTATAATAAAAACTATAAAATATGTATAAAATAAGTACAGTATCAAGTAAGTACAGTGCATGTCACTAAATACAAACGATGCAAAAAATAAGGGAGAGTCGTATTAGCCTGGGACAGTGCGGCGATCTATAGAGTCGGAATAAATGAGCGTTGGACTACCGGGGACGTACCAGATATATATATATATATATATATATATATATATATATATATATATATATATATATATATATGTCACTTTTGTTGGATTCGAACGAAGGTTCAGGATTGACCTGTAGCAACCCGTCTCATTTGCAGGATTTCATGGAGGAAAGAGTTACTTTCCACTCTCATCCTGCCCTCGTAGCCAGCTACGGATAGAAACTTTCCACAAGAAGTTGTCCAGTTAGTTCTTGAAATTATTCAGGTTGGTGTGCTGGAGATTCCTCCATTCTTTTCGGCCTTGTATTTTCTATCTTTGTTTTCATGGCGCCATGTCCCACCGCAGCTCGGACAGTACAGAATCTACCACTTCTCCCATTCCATTGTGCTTCCATTACAGTCCTAAAGTTTTGGACATATCTCTTGAGTATTTTCTTTATGCATATTATTGTGTATCGCTCACGTCTGTCTTCTTTCAAGGGAGGAGAGTTTCAGTAGTTGTAGTCGTGACCAGTAGTCTTCAGCTTTCGTTTTCTCTATCTTAGACATAAAAGTCCTTTGTATAACTTCTACGTTTGCAATGTCTCGTTTTCTGTAGGGGCTTGTGGTTACTGAGCAATACTCAGTTATTGGTAGGACTAAACTTTCATAATTTTAGCGTGATGTTTGCTTTTCTGCTGTGGAAACTTCTCCAGAGAATTCCTATTATTTTTTAAGATATTATAATTTTAACTTTAGAGTGTTCTCTGAATTCTGCATATGATGAAATTACTCCAAGAAATCTGACTTGTGGGTTTGTCTGTTTGTCTTGCAGTGTTTTGTACCCTTTGTCCCATAGGTCCTTATTGTTACTATATCTTAAAAGTTGAAAATTTTCTTCGTTGAACTTCATATTGTCTTCTGTCCATCTAAATAGTGTATGAATGTAATTTTGTAGTGTTTTACGTCGCTTTCATTTGCTGTTTCCGTGCATGTCTTTGTGTCATCCGCCAAATATGATACGATATTGTTTTTAATACCTGTATCTATTTCTGCAGTTATTATTATAAACAGCAAGGGAGCTAATACTGTAACTCGTGGGATAAAGCTGATGACTCTTGAGACTTCAGATTTAACTCCTCTTACTAACGCTGTTTTTGTTCTTTGGGTCAGAAAATTGAATATCCATCGTCTCGGTTTTCCAGTAATTCCTGTTTTCTTAAGTTTGTGTGCTATAACTTTTATCCCGTGATTACATTTATGGAAGGCCTAATAAAAATCAGTATATATTACATCTATATCTTGACTTCAACATAACGTTTCCATTATTTTCTCTTTGTGGTCTATTAACTTTGATAAGCACGATCTTCCAGCCTTGATACCACGTTGATTAAGACTGAATAATTTTTTTTTTTTTTTATGTAGTAAGCAATTTTTTCTCTAATTACATGGTGAAAGGACTTTATAAGGTGAGACGTGAGTGCAGCTGGGCGACAATTCTGAGGCATCGCTATGTTACCTCCTTTGAATAAGGGAGCGATGTTCGCGTTCTTTAGTGGGACTGGGATTTGTCCTGTTTTGTGTGATTTTCTCCAGAGTAAGTATAGTGGCTTGGCTATACTCTCTTTGCATTTCTTCAAAAACATGGCACTCCACGTGTGAAAAAACTATATAGGGCTATGGGTTGATTGCCTGATACCCTCATCCGTTGGAAATTTCCAGCAGACTTCAGTGGAGAATATTTGCGCTGCCTAATGGTAAAGAAAGGAATTGCCTTACCTTATTATTTCGTTGGGCCTCGCTTCTGTTTCGATGTAGAGCGCGACGATCTTTTTCGATGTAGGGCCGTGGTACGATGGAGCTACACAATGAGTTGACACTATTTAAACACATGAAGGAACAGGCCTATCCTTCTTATAATTATTAAGTTTTATATCAAGAGGATTTCACTCAGAACTTATAGGAAGACAAAGCACATCTTCCTTGCTTAAAGCATTGCTGTAACATAAGCAGCTCCGAGTCAGCCGCTATAATATAATCTTCGTATTTTTATTATTTGCTGATTTCGCAAAGGTCGTTGACTCGTTTCTCGATGTAATTTTCATGAGTTGGAAGTGCAAAAGTTTGAACACGAGATAATAAATTTGATTTTCTTGTCGTTATGCAGGCCTGATGCCTACATATGGGTTCTATGTACGTGTGGCAATTATTTCATTCCCAATAGGCTATGTCGCCAATCCCGAGGCAATTTTGTAGATATTTAATTCAATTAATTAATAATATATATTTAATTAAGAAGTAAAGGTACCACATACGATACCATGTTGTAAGCGTGTATAGTTTTTCCATACCACGTGTTTACCTTGGTTCTGAATTTTCTCATGTTTATGAGAGCCTCAATTATGTCCCCTTCCAAAAACTAAAAATCCATTAATTGATTCGTGTTCGTAATTGTTACACTCTAAGTCAGTGGTTGCCAACCTTTTTTAGACCAACGCCCCCTCATGTCCATCAATATTTGCTGGTGCCCCCTCATAAAGATAATAAAATAACAGAATAAGTGATTTATTAATAGAAGGTAACAATTTTAGTTTCCTAGCGCCCCCCTAAGATTCTCAAACGCCCACTGGGGGACGATGGCGCCCACGTTGGGAACCACTGTTGTAAGTGGTACTAGGTGTTTGGTTATATATATGAAACGTCTACTCGCTATCTCATTATGAACTTAACTTTCTGAAATGAATAATAGCTATTTTGAAATGTTTAATAGATATTTCAAATATTTGAAAATTGTGCTTAAATGTTTCAAATATATAAAGATGTAGAAATTAAACATTTCATTTCTATAACAAGTTAGTCTTCTAGGATCACCTGAAGATCAGGGCCCCCAGCCTTCTTTAGTTAGCTTTATAAGGCTAACTAACGAAAATATCACGACCTAACCTAATCACTCGTCAAGGGCGTACAGTTGACCTAACGATTGGTTAGGTTAGGTCGTGATATTTTCGTTAGTTAGCCTTATAAGGCTGACTAGAGAAGGCTGGGGGCCCTTATCTTCAGGTGATCCGCTCTTTTTTTTACTTTAGTAGGTGGGTGAAATCTTTCTTTACGTGGGCAACTGCCCTCCCAGTAAAAGTAGCCCTGCTGGATATGTATTCACTTGAAAAGCGTTGACTTATAGGACAACTAAGTCGAGTATTTAAAACTAATAAATGGCTTTGATAATGTCAATTACAGGAAGTTATTCAATAGTGATAGAGAATCAGTTTCAAGAAGAAATGGATGTAAATTGAAAGTTAAAAGTTTTTAAGAGTAATGCTGAAGCAGTTCTTTACATGTAAACTTAAACTTATACTTAAACTTAAAGTCCTTAAACTTTCATGCATTAGCCATTGTACTGTCAGAAAGGCGTTAGGCATTTTATTGTCAGATAGTTCAAGGGATATTTCATTAGACACTTCAAATTAGTCTTCTAACTGTTTAAAAAATCGGAACAATTTAACCATTCCATTGACTTACTGAAATGTCTAACGAAACGTTTAACTAATGTGAAATGTCTAACGCATTAGACATTTCAAAATTCATAAAACTGGGACAATGAAACGTTTAACGAAACGTCTACTTCTATTTACTGTAGAGTATTTGTATACATGTCAATGAATTCATCCGAGTTTTCTATTTCCATCTCGGACTTACGGGTGCTGAACACCGAGTGGAAGTGTTC
The DNA here is from genome assembly GCA_023014485.1 of Bathynomus jamesi. Taxonomy (NCBI): domain Eukaryota; kingdom Metazoa; phylum Arthropoda; class Malacostraca; order Isopoda; family Cirolanidae; genus Bathynomus; species Bathynomus jamesi. The sequence continues at coordinate 835,154 of JAJOZX010000662.1, read as the reverse complement.
CTTGAGCAACTCGCTTATCTCTTTTGAGTCATTTGTGCATTCGTTCATTCATTTTTTTAATGGACCAATACTCTCTTCACATTTTATTTTTCGTTTCGGAAATGCGTAAAAGTATTTTCTATTATTTTGTATGCATTCTGCTTGGTTTGGGTCCAGTTCTATTCCGTGTAGCTTTTCTTTCTAGCTTGAGTCTCCTTACTTTAGTTTTACATCCGCGGATATTTTTTACGGATTGTTGATTGTTTCCGTTATCTAAATACTGTTTTGACTTTACTTTCGACGTCGTTACGTTTTCTTTTTGTTTTTTCAGAACATGTTTCAGAAAAGTAGGTTCATTTTAACTTTCTACTATAACTTAAGTAGTATATTTCTTCTGGGAGTTTTCTCGCGAAGTAGTAATTCCCAATTTACTTTCTTTAAATCTACATTTGCTCATAGTATATATATATATATATATATATATATATATATATATATATATATATATATATATATATATATATAACTAAAACAACATAAATTTTTATATTTACAAGAAAACTTGAAAACCAATAATTAAAATCACAAATAGTATAACTTCATTTTTGCCACTTTTGATCTACAGTAAGTTTATCTTTCATTTTCATTTGTTGAATTAATAAAGATAATAAAAGTTCAAGGAGACATTTAACATGCATAATTCCAATACGGATGAAATCGATGTGCCACAATCATATATATATATATATATATATATATATATATATATATATATATATATATATATATACAGGGTGTCCCATAAGTCCGGCATCATAGGAGAAATTTATATTTTTGTATTTCTACAAACCATAATTCATATGCTCGGGATGCCAATTTCCCGTCCACCATTCTGTTCAGTGACGAGGCTGTTTTTTATGGAAATGGTGAGGTAAATCGACAGAACACCCGCTACTGGTCTCAAAACAACCCTCACTGGTATACCTCTTCAAAGGAACAAGGTGCATCTCGGGTGATGGTATGGTGTGGCATTTGGAAGGATCGCATCATAGGCCCCCTCTTTTTCAATGAACATGTCACTGGAGGCACCTACCTACGTATGCTCAAGTAAGAAGCATTTCCAAGTGTCTTGAACGAAGAAGGAAATTTCCCAACATGGTTCCAGCAAGACGGCGCTCCTGCACATTACAGCACCCAAGTAAGGGAATACCTGTACCAACAATTCCCTGGTCATTGGACGTCGAGGGCCTGTGGAATGGCCAGCAAGAAGCCCGGATCTCACGCCACTAGATTTTTATCTCTGGGGCCACTTGAAAGCGCTGGTATACGCAAAGAAAATTAGGAGTGTTGAACATTTGCGGCAGCGCATTATTGGGGCATGTAACACCATTACTCCTGACATCATTCACCGTGTGCTTGCTGACTGGGTATCACGTCTGAATTTGTGTATTGAAAACAATGGTGGACATATTGAGCACGTTCTGTAAATAAAAGCCTTTGTTTTACCTTTTTTTATTTTTCCTATGATGCCGGACTTATGGGACACCCTGTATATATATATATATATATATATATATATATATATATATATATATATATATATATACAGGGTGGGCGGAAAGGAGCTCCCTATTTTGGATTGGTAAAAAAATACGCATATTATCCATTTATTTCAGAAAAAATAATATGACAAGGTAGGCATACATGGTAGGTTTTCTCTAAAATTCAATGTGGGCTCCAACTCTTTCCACCAGCTTCTGGAGCCGCCCAGGAATGGCGTCCACTGACTTTAGCAGGAACTCCGGCGGGATGGAGGACATGACTTCCCGAATTCGGTCCTCCAGTTCTTCCAATGTCCTCGGTTTGGTGCGGTAGACTTCTTCCTTTACCCACCCCCAAAGAAAGAAGTCGCACGGTTACCGCTGAAAAACGGCAGAATCGGTTCTGTGTAACGGTGTGGTGTGGTATGACCTCAGATCAGGTTGTGGGCCCGTTCCTTCTGCGCAACACCATGAATGCTGAGCGGTACCTTGCTATGTTGCGAAACGAGGTCTGGCCGGTTGTCAGCACATGGGAGAACATCGACGATCTGATATTTATGCAAGATGGCGCCCCTCCGCACTTCGCTCTTGTTGTCCGTGAGTGGCTGGATGCCCACTTCCCTGGGCGTTGGATGGGTCGTCGTGGTCCACATCAATGGCCAGCCAGGAGCCCCGACTTGACACCGTGCGACTTCTTTCTTTGGGGGTGGGTAAAGGAAGAAGTCTACCGCACCAAACCGAGGACATTGGAAGAACTGGAGGACCGAATTCGGGAAGTCATGTCCTCCCATCCCGCCGGAGTTCCTGCTAAAGTCAGTGGACGCCATTCCTGGGCGGCTCCAGAAGCTGGTGGAAAGAGTTGGAGCCCACATTGAATTTTAGAGAAAACCTACCATGTATGCCTACCTTTTCATATTATTTCGTCTGAAATAAATGGATAATATACGTATTTTTTTACCAATCCAAAATAGGGAGCTACTTTCCGCCCACCCTGTACATACATATATATATATATATATATATATATATATATATATATATATATATATATGAAAATGAAAAGGTTTATTGGCAGACTATAGTCCATATGACAAATATTAATAATACAATGACAGTTTACATACAAAGGATAGAAATACATACAACTTACAGACACGTTTTCGTACCATGAATTCCATAGCTTAGAAGACAAACGGCAGGACTCATGGATAGCTTGGAAATAGGGTTGGTTGATTTTTTAGTTCTTTGCATTAGACTGTATTGAGCACGTCTTGTTACCTCCGGGAAGATCGAGACATTGCGGGTAGCAAACATTTGCGAAGCTGAGCATCTCCGGGGTAATTTATGTAGGAGTCTAAAAGACCTGTCGTACAACAAATTTAGAGTTCTGCCAGAACCTTTTTTATATGTATGTATGTATGTATGTATGTTAGTAGCACATTTTACATCCGTACAAAGTCGAAAGTGTTTCCTTTTTAAAAGAAGGAACACAAGGAGTTCCATAACTAATTTATATATATATATAGTCAAGTTCAAAAATTCGAATCCAGGCAAAAACCTTTTATTTTTTGAGTGACATTAGTAAAAGAAAATATAAAAATTATTCGGTATAGTTTAAGCCAATATTTACAATGTGAATACATAAAATAATGAACGGAAAATTGTAACAAATGACCGAAAATTGTGTTAAAGTAAGTAGTTTGTGTGGCACCCTTTTGCCTTTAGAACTGCCTCAACGCTTTGGGCATTGACTGATTCTACTAATGTACTGTATGTAGAATATCACTATATTATTTGTTTCAGCATTCTTGCACAACATTCCAGAGATTTTCTGCGCTTGTTGAATTGCTTCTGGCCTTCTCCGTTTTAACATGTTCCTGCAAATGCTCGATGGGGTTTAAGTCTGGTGATTGTGGAAGAAAGTCGATTATTTTCAGGATGCCGCTTTCTTTCTTGGACTGTAAATAGCGTTTGCAGAGGTTTGAGGTGTGCTTAAGATCATTATCTTGCTGGAAAATGAACCCATTTTCACACAACCTCAGTTAAAAAGGGATGTTGTCTTTGGAGAATGGAGTGGTACTTCTCTTTCATGAGGGTATAATTGATCCTGTGAAGATCCCCAACTCCATTGTAGGCAAAACAACCCCAAACTTAAATGTTTCCTTTTCCATGTTTAGTTGTAGGTTTTAAACAGTGCTTCATCAAACTTTCGCTCTTACATCTCCTCATTTTACGGATGGGATTCGCTCGCTGGGCGTTACATTCGGTTTGAATCTGGTTAGCACTAGTAGATCGGCTACGCAGAGATGAAAGCTTAACAAATTGGTCATAGGATGGCGTCGTAATTCGGGATCTTCCTGAACAAAATTTGCTTTTAAGACTTCCAGTTACAACAAATCTGGAAAGGTTTTTGTTTGTACAGCACCGCTAGAAACGTTGAGTTTGGTTGCAGTTTTCTGTTGGATGTACCCATCTTTCACTAGAAGAACTGTTTGTACCTGTACAACTTCACGAAGTTCACATGACATAATGTTAGAATATCAAAAGTTTGATTTTTCATTTTTATTATTTCTCGACTGATTTTATGAATCTGCAAAGGAAAGTCGATTTTTTATGGGATGTGCCACAAATATTTCACATTTATGAGGCTTCTAGCAATCAGAAACATGAAACACTAATATATACTAGCGGAGCGACCCGGCGTTGTCCGGGTGGAAGTTGAACGCTATATATATATATATATATATATATATATATATATATATATATATATATATGCCCGGTTAGGTCAACTGAGTGCCAGATTAGATTAAATGACGATTGGTTAGGTCAGTGGTGGCGAAGCACGTCGAAGCAAAATGCAATTACGTTGCAATAATGAGTATAAACTAATATACTTAATGTTTATAATTTGGTGTAATATATATAAACTTTGGTGGGCAATTTTTTTTGTATGGTTTACATATTTTTTGGGCACGCGACTGTAAAAAGGTTCGCCACCCCTGGGTTAGGTTAAGTCGTGATAGTTTCGTTAGTTTTAACGAAAATATCACTACTTAACCTAACCAATCGTCAAGGGCGTCCAGTTGACCTAACCGGTCATTCAATTAACCTAACTGGGCATTCAATAATTTTACCGTAGGTTTCAATATATATGTATATATATATATATATATATATATATATATATATATATATATATGACCTCGGAGGCCGACGCCACATAGCTTATGTTCTTCTATATATATATATTATATATATATATATATATATATATATATATATATATATATATATATATATATATACAGTGGTGTAGTGCTGTGGGAACGCGTGGGAACGGCGTTCCCTTACCTTTTTTGGTAGACGGAACGGCGTTCCCTCACTATTTCAAATAAATCCGAACTTACAAATCTCTAACGTCATGAAATTTTAATTCCCACCCCTAGAAGAAATATGAGAAAGAATCATTAACTGCTTCATTTCTTTTAGCTTCGACTGAGGCAATGCTAGCCTATAAAGATCTGGTGAAACAGTCACCACGGCGTACCAGTTGTTAACTTTTTTTTAGTTAATCATTCCAGTTGTTAGCTATTTTTATTGATCGTACTGGATGTCGTATATCTAATGACACTGGAAATACTGCATCTTTAACCTTGGAATATATCCTAATATCCAGTGCATATGACCTCAAAATATCCCTGAAATTGGTCAGATTTCAAAAGATTTCCCGGGGGGCTTACAGTGCCCCCGGACCCCCAGCTGTATGGGCTCGCCGCGCTCGCCATTGTCCCCCCCGCATCTGAGTGACACTTTCAAAATGCGTTCCCTCACTTCTTTATTTAGCACTACACCACTGTGTGTATATATATATATATATATAGTAGACGCCGTTTATAGTGTCCCACTCTGTGCCAAGCCAAAAGGACACTGTATCCGATGAGACACTATATCCACAGTTTGGTCTCTCGAGGGTTGCAAGGTTAAAAATAGTGAATATGTACTGTATATTAATATATTTACAGCATAAACACCTTTATTATGCAATTTCTCATTAAAATTGTTTTCATTAAAATTTATTAAAATTGTTTTTATTCAATTATGCAATTTCTCATTAAAATTGTTTTTACAATTCAACTGAAACATCAAAACTATGTTCATTTTACATTAAAACAAAACATTTTCCTTCCATGGCCATCTAGTAAGCCTGTAAACAGCACGGCATCACAAATACAAGTGAGGCGCCACTGTAAACTAGAGCTACCAAGTAGACTATACTAGCTGAAAAGAGACACTATAAGCGTAATCAGAGACACTATCCATAGCAATTACCATGTAAAAGTAACTGTTTCCTAGTTTTGAGACACTATAAGCGGCGAGAGACAATATCCGGGGACACTAAATCTGGCGTCCATTTTATGTCACTATCTTTTATGACGTGTCTATGATGTCACTATCTTTCAACCAATCTGGAATACAGAGGCCTTTAGCGGCCTCAGATGACCTCGGAGGCCGACGCCACATAGCCTATGTTCTTCCCCGGCCTCAGTTACCCCTATCCCCCAAGTCTCATCCAAAGCTGGGAGGTGGTTTGGCCGGCCATAAGAGACAAAGAAAGAAAGTTCGCAGTTCGATCGTCACAATTATTAGTATGGATTAACAGTAAAGTAATAAGTATTCACTAGAATACTAACTAGTTTACTGACTTGGGTAAAAAACGGGAATTATGTCTCAAAAAAGAGTAAATATTTGAAATGTAAAAATTAGGGATAAAAAGTTGGAAACCACTGGTATAAATAATCCTTTATTATGAGAATGATTTCACTTATTTTCTGAGTACGTATTACGTAATTTACAGAATAAATAGATTTCTAGAATAGGTTTAAAGTCTAAACCATTCATATAGCAATTTCTGATTGTTACATAAATACCGTTCCACTTTCACATACTCGATTTAAAGCAGCGAGTCCCAACCTGTGGTAACTGGAGCTCTTTCAGGTGATATGCAAGAGTGTTATAATATGCAGCTTGTTAACTAATTATTACTTTAGTGATAACTATCAAAAGGTCGGCGCTACGCGCCGATTTTGCTAGATCTGCGGTGCTTCGGCTGAATTGTGGGCCTACGGCGAATTTTATTTTGAACATCAGTAGCCCTTTATCTGGATATCATTCCTATTCCTCTCACCTTGGGCCTCAGTAATTGGGGTGCCTGCGGCCTTCCAGTTACTGGCAAACCAATTATTCATTCAATAAAACTGCAGAAAAGAACGCAGCCATGAAAATCTAAAGCTTCACAAATCTTAATACAATGAGCTCGGATTTGAAGCCTAAGATTTTCATGACTGCGTTCATTTCTATAGTTTTATTGACCAAATAACTGAACCGACAGTAATTGGGGGCCCTGCGGCCCGCCAAATCATAGTTTTCATTGTTCGAGTGCATCAATAATATTGTTATAGTGTTCCATTAGTTTGTGATAAGCATGATCTTCCTGACCGGAATCGATTTTGGTTATCATTTTTTTTCTGAGTTTCCCCATTAACCCCACCCCCTCCCTCATTACCCCACCCCTCTCCCCCACCCCTCTCCCCCATTTAACCCACCAATTTTTTTTTCTGAGTTTCCCCATTAACACCACCCCCTCCCCCATTACCCCACCCCTCTCCCCCAATACCCCCTCCCCCACCCCTCTCCCCCAATACCCCCTCCCCCACCCCTCTCCCCCGTTTACCCCCACCCTTCCCCCATTACCCGCAAGGGGGGAAGGGGGCTGGCACCTTGCAAAGGATTTACTTTAATTTTTTTTTGGTTACATATATATATCGCATCTATTTTTCTGAGTTTCCCCATTAACCCCACCCCCTCCCCCATTACCCCACCCCTCCCCCATTTTTTGCCAAAATTATGATTAAAAATGAAGAAATGGGAAGAACTGTACCCCTAAAAGGGGGGGGCAGGATTTATGTTAGGGAATTTTTTTTTAGCTTGGGCACTGCAGAATAAAAAGACGCATCGAATGGTGAAAACCGCATTGTTCTACACCAATTGTAGCGACCTGTAGGTGTGCGCAAAAAAACTGTTACATATATAATATATATATATATATATATATATATATATATATAAGGCTTCATTTCTGAAATAGTATATTAGATGTATTTAAAAAGTTATTTTAATTGTAAATGAACAACCCACAACCTTTCTGACTGTGATACTTACAAAAGTTCGGGGGTACGTCACTCTTCAAAGGTTGGAAACCCCTAATTCAAGGATTTTTAAAATGGAAAGTTGTCTAAAAATAATTATAACACAAACTGCACTCTTTAAAAGGATTTAATGTACGATAGACATGTACATGCATAATTTCTCACTACGTATATGTAGATCCATTTTAATGCTTCAGATTATATTTGTGTACCTAATATGATGGTATATTTTTTTCGCAAGATAATGATTGGAAATGCGTTCGCGCATAATTACTGCGCATGCGCATGTTTATTAAACACTTTATCAAATCTCAACGCAGTTAAGCTAAAGGCTCAATGTGTTTTCAGGGAGTTTAATAAATTAAACGACAGAGCTTATTTGAAACTACTTTAAACTGACTTACTGAAATTGAAATGTAATGAAGGATTTATTTTACGAGGATTTATTTTACGAGCGTATCTTATTGTTGGAGTGAAATTATATATATATATATATATATATATATATATATATATATATATATATATATATATATATATATATATATATATATATATATATATTTCCAACAAAAGCCAGTTCATTCCCATGCAGAGGGCAGAAATTGTCAATAGTTCATGACACGCTCGATCCAAGCGTGTCATCCTCTGGATGACAGAGGCGACACGAGCACTGAAGTCCCCAAACACTTTGCCAAGAATCTCAGCTCGTCCAGCGTCTGAGAATTGTTCTCGTAGACTTTCGCTTTGAGATATGCCCAGAGGAAGTAGTCAGAGGGTGACAAATTAGGGAAGTTTGATGGCCATATATTGTCAGTACTTCGCCAGATCATTCGAGCTCCTGGGAATTGTTGTCTCAGGAATTCCAAGGCAATGTTTGGTGTGTGACGGGGCGCACCATCTTGCTGAAAGATGACTGTATTCATGCTCACATCTCGCTTCCTCCTCAGTACCAGAAGAAATTTCGTTCTCAACATGTGCACGTATCTCTCTGTGTTCACAGTGTCATTTTATCCTGCTTCATTTTCGAAGAATAGCTCACACACGTTCGTTCAGTATCGATTACAATGGAAAGGAGTAGAGACGTTCGCTTCAAGCAACGTGCCGTAATTGAATTTTTGACCGCGGAAAGTGTTGCTCTCATAGACATTCATCGGCGAATGCAAGCTGTGTACGACAAAGAGTGTGTTGATGTGAGTACCGTTCAACGTTGTTCCTGTTGTTGGTTAGCCGACCAGCCCACCCTGATCGAACAAGCCGGCGGCACGCAGGTAACCGATCGCCCTCTCCGAAGTGGACCAGAGGTTCAGCGCACTAGTGATGTTGTGTTGTGTTCGTTGTTGTGCTAGAGCGGTACAGTCTGTCATAATGTTTTCAAATGTTTGTGGTGTGTCCTGCACAGGTGGCAGGTGTTATCTGTGGAGTTGTCTAGTCTGTGTTTATACCGTATGTCTGTAAGTTGGGGTAATGTCCACATCGGAATCGTGCTAAGTTAACTCGATCCGATCTGCTCAGGTTGGTCTCTGACCTGTCAGTGGGTAGCGGCTTCGCACCTAGGACCGCATTCGGACCGAGTCGTGTCAGTGCTTTGTGGGGTTAGGTGTGTGTGTGTGTGTGTTTTCTGTACTGTGTGATGTCTGTGGGGCGTGGTATGGAATGGAGTATTTGGTTATAATGTCTCTCTGGTGTTACCTTAATGGTGCAAGGTGTTGGTGCATGATTGTACATCTCGTGGCAAGGGTGTTGTGGGTTAGTTGTCGCTGCTGCCATGAATTATGTTCCCCTCATGTCTAAATGTTCCCTAATTTTCAGTATTTTTGTTTCTGTGTGCAGTTGTTCTATTGGTGTTGTTTGAGTACATCCTGTAATGATACAAAGTGCGTTGTTTTGTATTGTCTGTAAGGTGTTTATGTGTGTGTTTGAGATAATGGGTGCACAGCATGGGCTAGCATAGTCCATAACTGAGCGAATATATTGTTTGTATATGAGTGATGTTGTTTCCTGCTGGTGTCCAAAGTTTGTGCCTGTTAATACCCTAAGCGTGTTAAGTCTTGACGTACATTTGTTTTTAACCGTTCGACGTTGGGCAAGGCAGTGTAAAGAAGGAGAAGCAGGGCATCGGAACTACGTTGACAAACTGATTCGTGGAAATCGTCGCATTAAACAAAATGAAATTGCTGCAATGCTCAATATCTCCAAAGAGTGAGTCGGACACATTATCAGTATTCTCGGTTATCGGAAGGTCTGCGCCAGATGGGTGCCTCGCATGATCACTGTCGAGATGAAAACTGAGAGACTACGCATTTGCCAAGAAAATCTGTAGCGCTTCGAAAATGAAGATGAATTTCTGCACAGCATTGTGACAGGAAACGAGACGTGGGTCCACCATGGAATATCAGCACAAAAATTCACCGCAACCAAAAAAATTCAAAGTTAAAAAATCGGCTGGAAAAATGATGATGACTGTTTTTTGGGATATCAATAGGGTTGTTCTCGAAGACTTTATGGAAAGAGGGACAGCAATATTGAAACTGTGAAGAAGTTGAAAAAAGGATCAGGAGGGTTCACACCCTTAAAAACGCAGTTATTGTTCACCATGACAACGCACGGCCTCCCACCAGTGTTCAAACGCGAGAAACAATTGAGGATCTACAATTCATCGTCTTGCCGCATCCACCACATAGCCCCGATTTAGCACCATACGATTTTCACCTCTTTCCTAAACTTAAAGAACATCTCCGTAGAAATCGCTACGAGTCTGACGAAGAAGTTAAGGCCGCTGTGAAATTTTGGTTTTAGTCAAAACTCCGAGTTTTACCGGGTTGGATTTCAAAAACTCATTTATCGTTGGCGTAAATGTATGGAGGTAGAGGGTGATTTAATAGAAAAGTAAATGTATTGTTTTGAAGAATAAACTCTAAGGTACATATCTGCTTTTGTTTCAATAAAATCCTTCAACCTGTTTAAAATTTATTTGAGTGGGGTCATTTCTTTTCAGCCCACCCTCGTATATACAGTATATTTTGAGTTTCTTGACTTTTCTCTTTATTGCTAATGAAGTGTACTGGTAACCAGTGGTGGGCGCGGTACCAAAATTTGGGGGTGCGTTACGCGGTACTGCGGTACCTCAGCATGCCCAGTGCGTTACGCGGTACTGCGGTACTTTTTCAGGTCCCCCTGGTGCGTTCCGCGGTACTGCGGTACTGCGGTACTGCACACAAGAACAACACAAGTAATAGCACATATTTTCAGAAATTGCATATCGGCGATTTCGCACCTGAACTTTCTGCCATAATGGCTAAAAATCGATCTTTGTCACAGAAATGTAACACACGTGCAACCGGCTCAAAAGCAAGCACTGCACTGAGGCGTTGTGATAGGATGGCAACGTAACATGTTCTGAACGAAAACTTAACGTGTCTAGAGTTAGGCTGATGCAACACACGCAGCATTCGTCTTACTGTACTCCTGTAATAAGGTTTACTTCAAAAAAAGTGTTAATTTTTTGAAAAGTCGTGTTTGTCGGTACCGCGGAAAGTACCGCGGGAAATTTGAATGCGGTAGCGGTACTGCTGTACTTTCAGCGATCCTTTGCGGTACTGCGTTATGCGGTACCGGTTTGGTAGTGCGGTAGTACCGCAGTACCGCAGTACCGCAAAAAATACCGCAAGTGCCCAGCTTTGCTGGTAACAACACGATAGGCCTTGGAATCGTTTTCCTTTTTTCCCTCGTGGATTTGCATCATATATATATATATATATATATATCGACAAAAATAAGTTATTTTAAAAAAAGTTATATTATGTGCAAAAAAATTTTCTTTCTTTCTTGGAAACAGATCTTCGGTATATGGACTGAAAATTCTTGATTTTTGTTCTGCTGTAATTAATTTTCTATTCTTTCCCTGGATATAACAATCGAGCGTAATATTCAACAAATTAACTTACTTTATATATATACACACAGGGTATTTCACAACCGGTCTGCCATACTTTGGGGGGTGATTTGGGGGATGATATCAAGTAAAAAAGTTAATACAACATCGGTGCTCTTTCCAACCGTTGCGGAGCTACGGACGTTTTAAGGTGCACGGAAAAAAATAAACGAGAGTATTAATCTGATGTATTTATTGCTACATTTTATGAGATACACCTTATAAATGTTCAAAATGTACGCCTCGGTTTTCAATGCACAGCCTTGCTCGTTCTAAACAACAGTCCACTGCCCATTGAATCATTTCGAGCTGTTCTCGTATGTAAGCAGCGGCATCCATAATCTGACGCAAGAGTTCCTCTCTCGTTTGTACTTTGGTCTTGTAGACCATCTCTTTCATAAGGCCCCATAAAAAGAAATCTAACGGGGTTAGGTCCGGAGATCTCGGGGGCCACGATATTGGACCAGCAAAACCAATCCAACGACTCCCATACCGCTGATTCAAGTAATCCGTAACATGACGAGCAAAATGTGGTGGCGCCCCATCGTGCTGAGAGAACATCCTGTGTCTTGTCTCCAAGGGCACGTCCTCCATCAAAAGCGGCAATTTGTTCGTCAAGAAATTCACATAAATATCAACAGTTAATCGTTGTTCCAAAACGAACGGTTCAATCAGTTGATCTCCAATTACACCGCACCAAACATTCACCGTGAATCGCTATTGAAAGTTTCCTTCAACGATACCGTGGGGATTATCGGCGGATCACAAGTGGGAATTTTGTCTATTGTTAATTTCATCCCGAATGAATTGTGCTTCATCACTAAACAGTATGCGATTAAGAATTTGGCGATGCATAACCATTCAGTGGCAAAATTGAACACGTTTATCGTATTCATCCGGTTGAAGAGCTTGCACACGTTGCAAATGATAGGGATGCAAACCCTCATCATGTATGGTTCGCCATACACGCGATGCGGATTCACCAATTCGTCTAGAAATCCTTCGAACACTAGTAGTTGGGCTACGTTGTACTAGGTCCAGTATGCGCTCCTCCAAAGCAACGGGCCGTCGTGCTACATGTTCTTGGTTACGTGGAGTAATTGTCCCTGTTTCCCTTAAGCTCTGGTGTGTGTCACTAAACACTTGCCTGTTCAGTATTCGGCGGTTCGGAAAACATCTTCGATATTCCTCAACTGCCGCTCTGCTGTTACCATCACAGAATCCAAAAATGAAATGGATATAAACGTATTCAGCGGGTGTGAATTGTTGATTCATTTTGATTGTTCATCTTAGCGCAACACAGTGTTTCGTACCACAGATCAGAACCCACTGAAAGAAAAAAACTGAGGATTAGTAGTGGTAACTTCGTTAATCGAAACTACCACCAGTGTTACCATGTATCGATTACACAAAAGTAGGATTTGTTGTTTGCACATCTTAAAACGCCCGTAGCTTCGCAACGGTTGGAAATAGCACCTATGTTGTATTAACTTTTTTACTCGATATCACCCCCCAAATCACCCTCCAAATCACCCCCAAAGTATGGCAGACCGGTTGTGAAACACCCTGTGTATATATAATATATATTATATATATATATATATATATATATATATATCGGTGTATATATACACATATAATATATATATATATATTATTATATATATATTATATCACTAAATCACAAATAGCACGTGATCTACAGTATATATATATATATATATATATATATATATATATATACACACACACACACAATACAGATATAATATATTGTGTGTCGACAGAATAATAAGACGAAAAGGAGGCTGTGATAGTTATACACATGGAAAAACATATGACGGAAATGATTGTACTGTAAGTACTTCAAAGTACTACGTAGAATTAGTAGCAGCAAATGTTGAAAAATTAAATATGGTACCAACTACAAAATTCTGAGATACCATTACAGAGGTCAGGAACTGTGTGAAAGTTCTACACTCCCCAACTCCAAATATTAGTTTCTGCGGTGATTTTAATTTCCCATTTTTGAAATATAAAAGGAAAGGAAGAAATACAGTATATGTATAAACCAAGACAAGGGAGGCAAACGGGAAGACCAAGAGCAGGCAAAAATGCTGCTAGCTCTAGTTGATGAATTTATGTTAACACAAGAAATAACGGAAAATACAAAAAAAAAAAAGCCTAGATTTGTTATTCAGAAACCACATCAACCTAATTGATAACATAGAAATACCACCAACTATATATCGGATCACAACATTACTGAAATAACAACCAATATAAAAGCAACAGGGAAGAAAAGAACACGCTTTATAGAAGGAGGCAAATTCAAAATTTAAAATCTTTACTCTAAGGCTATTAAATTGGGAAGGTATTACATCCAGCATGGAAGCAATAGACTGGAAAACCATCTTTAAGGATAAGACAACAGAAGATATGCTAATAGCATTAGAAGAGAAGATGCTACAAATTGTGGAAAGACATGTCCCAAAAATACAACAAAGAGGAAACAGAAGCAGCAGGTTCGATAGATAAAAGAAGCCAATGTTCCGCAAAAGTAAAAGAGTGCTTATAAAATGAAGAATCTGCAAAGATAATAACATCAGAAAAATATTAGATGATAAACTGGAGAGTATAAATTGTCATCCAGAATCTAATTGAGATCCATACAGAAAGATGATGATGCTATAGAAGCGATAAAGGTTAACTCAAAATGCTTCCATAATTTTGCCGAAAGGAAGTCGAAAAATTACGTGACTATCGGACCTTTGAAGAATGAAAACAATATTTTAACCGATGGTCTTAAAGAAGTATCTAAAATATTAAGAGCTCAGTATGAATCATCTTTCAGTATCCCCAAAACTGATAAATTAATATGCGATAGAAACGCGTTCTTTGAAAAAGAATTACAAGGGGAGAGTACTGTATAATGGACTTTGACTTCACAACGAATGATATCACACAAGCTATAGGGAAACTAAAAAATCACTCTGCAGCAGGCCAGACAAACAGAATGCCAAACTAATAAAAAACTGTAAGAATGAAATCGCTAAGCCCCTATATTGGATATGGAGACGATCACTAGACACGGGAGAAATATCGAGCATCCTGAAGTGAGCGAACATAGTTCCACTATCTAGACTAAAAATATGGGCCAGTGTCGTTTACATCTCATCGCACCATAATATTTGAAAGAATAGTTATACTGTAGAAAAAATGTGTGTTCTTGGAAACAGAAAAAAATTAAATGATACCCAACATAGACTTCGGTCAGCAAGATCATGCCGATCACAACTAATGGAAAACTATAACGACATTATTGATGCACTCGAAAACAATGAAAACTATGATGAGATATACTCAGACGTCAAGGTGTTCGACAAGTGTAACCATGGAGTCTTTAGAACCTCTCCTCTCATAATCTTCTTTCAGATCGTCAGTATGGGTTCCGCAAGGGATGCTCTACTGGCCATCTTCTTGCATATCTCTCTAACTCTTGGTCATTCTCCTTTCGGGATTTCGGTGAAACGTTTGCTATTGCGCTAGACATGTCGAAAGCTTTTGATAGAGTGTGGCACAAATCTTTAATTTCGAAACTGCCCTCTTTCGGTTTCTATCCTATCTGTGCCTTCATCTCTAATTTCCTTTCTGGCCGACCTATAGCTGCAGTTGTAGATGGCCACTGTTCTTCTCCTAAAGCTATTAACAGTGGTTTTCCTCAGGGTTGTGTCCTTTCACCCACTCTTGTCCTTTTATTTACTAATGATCTCTTAATTCGCACTTCCTGTTCTATTCACTCCTACGCCGATGATTCCACCTTTCACTTTTCCACCTGCTTCCCAAAGCGTCCCTTTCAACAGTCACTCCATGATTCGCGTGGTACGGCTGTGGGGTACCTGACCTCTGATCTTTCTGCTATCTCTGATTGGGACAGAGAAAACCTTGTGGCTTTCAGTGCCTCAAAAACTCAGTTCCTCCATCTGTCTACTCGTCGTAATCTTCCACATGAATATCCCCTTACTTTCAACAACACATTCTTGGCGTTTCCTTTTCTCGTGGTCTTTCCTGGAAAGATTACATATACTCTCTTTCCAAAACAGCTTCCAAGAGGTAAGGTGTGCTGTACCGGCTCCGGAGTTTCTTCTCCCCTCAATCAGTTGCTGTCCCTGCACAGGGCTCTAGTCCCCCCCTGTATGGAGTACTCTTCTCACGTGTGGGAGTAGCTCAACCAACATAGCTTTATTTGGCCGAATGGAATGAAAATCTTTTCGTTTCATCAATTCACCGCCTCTTACTGACTGTCTTCAATCCTCCCTCTTTGCGGCACTGTTGCCTCGCTCTCTCTTTACTATCTATAACGGACATTGGTCTTCTGAACTCTCTAACTGCATGCCTCCTCCTTTAAGAAGAGCACACAGTATCAGACTTTCTGCACTTTCTCATTCCTTTTTCTGTCCACCTCTCTAACGCAAGGGTTAATCGGTATTTTCAGTCTTTCATCTACTGAATCGGACAACTCTGGAACAAGCTTCATCACTCCATCTTTCCCACTATCTATGACCTCCCATCTTTCAAACGTAGAATGTCTAAGCATCTCGCAAACCCTGGACCTTGATTTTGGTTCTCTTCATCTTCTATGGGGAGGGGGGAGGGCTGCTTTTGTGGGCGTTCGCTCTATCTTGCATAAAAAAAAATGCGAATAACAGGGTAAAGTAGGAAAATGGGTATATAATTTACTTTAGTGAGCGGCCTCAAGTCGTTACAGTTCAAGGAACATCAGAGTCAGAGCTCCGTAGGTCAATACCACAAGGAACAGTATTAGTTCCATTACTGTTCATAATCATGTTAACTGATATAGATGAAGTTGAGGACAGCACAGTAACATCTTTTGCCAATGACACAAAAATTAATAGAAAAATAAGAAACCCAGAGGATGTAGAATCTCTACAAACAAACATGAACAGAATCTACAATTGGTCTGAAGGTAATAATATGAAATTTAACGCAGAAAATTTTCAGTTATTAAGGTACGGAAGGAGGGAGGACCTAAAACCCATGAAATGCAAAACCCCAAATGGACAGGTAATTCAGAGTTGAAATGACTGATGACGCAAAATTTGAAACACAAAATAAGATAGCAGTAAACAGAGCAGAAAGAATAAATGGACAGATACTGAGAACCTTTAAAAGAAAGGGTAAGAATATAATGATTCCTCTTCTAAAAACAATGGTCATACCTGAGTTGGAGTATTGCTCGGTCTTAACATCCCCATGTAAAAGAGAAGACATTAGTCAACTAGAAGGGATTCAGAGAAGCTTCACAGCCAAGATCAGTGGTTACAAAGAACCAAATAACTGGGAAAGATTACGTAAATTAAATTTATATTCGTTGGAAAGAAGAAGAGAGAGGTACTCCATTATTTACACTTGGAAAATAATGGCGAAACTAGTCCCTAATCTTAATTTGAACCTTATAACCACTCAAACAACAGTGGAAAATAGGAAGGGAAGAATATGTCGTGTTCCTAATTAAAGGTTAGACAGGGAACATCTTCAACTCTCAAAGAAAACAGTTTTGTTGCGAGAGGACCAAGACTGTTCAACCAGCTGCCCAGGGAACTAAGGAGCACGAGTTATTTAGCAGTGGATATCTTTAGACACTTGGCTAAGAACAATTCCAGATGAGCCGGAAGTACCTGGCTATGTGAAGTGGTGGAGAGCACAAGAAGCCAACTCTTTACTTCACCAAGCCGATTCAAGAGAAGGGTCAGCAAGCCTGATGTTTCTGAAATGAGGGATCAACACACCTGAAAGGTTGAAAGAAAATGTGTATATATATATATATATATATATATATATATATATAGAGAGAGAGAGAGAGAGAGAGAGAGAGAGAGAGAGAGAGAGAGAGAATGGAAGAAAAGTCTTTAAGGATTTTATCCATACAACTATTTAGTTGACAACATTATACAGATAAGTGTTCAAATGATGAGACAAATCGAACAAAAAGTGTATAAGAATTTTATTCATACAAATAGTTTGTTAAATTGTAATTTAATATTCATAGAGTTCTCCATCCGCTATGATACGTTTGTAGATTCTCTCTCTGAAACTTTTTATTGTTCTTTTGAACATATCCAGTGGGATCCTTTTCAGTTGTTCATCTATTCTGCTGCCAAGGGCATTCACATTTGGATAGACGAAACGAGGAGTGTAGACTTTGTCATGAAAATAAGCCCAAATCCAGAAATCACATGGGGTTAAATCAGGTGACCTTGCTGGTCACTTGTTTGTAAGCGTGGTGCCCCTGTGATTTCAATGTTTTTGCTACTGAAAATTTGGAAATACCCAATTCCTCTGCAACTTTTCTCGTTCAAATTGTTGGATCGACTCAAAAACTGGCCAGAACATTTTTTTTGTTGTTGTCTCCTGTCGCCGTTACTGGCCCTTTCGCTTCTTGGACGATCTTTTACCAGGCTGCCTGTTTCCAAAAGTTTGAGCTTCCAGTATCGAAGAGTGATTGCATTTGGTGGTGGTTTATTATATTTTTGTTGAAATAAACGCAAACTTTCTTCACAATTATTACAATAAATAGCCCATGATACAAGATACACTTTTTCTTCATGGTTGTATTCCATCCTTACTAACATGGCGCTGACTGGGGCTAGGGCCTAGAGCAGTAGTGGCGAACCTCTTTTGCTGGCGGGTCATTTTGTTGTTTTTGATTTTTAAAAAACAAAATTGGGTCACAACAATTTATTTACTTACTATTTTTAGTGAGAAAATTGTTGGATTTTAGCTGCTAATTTTTTGATCCGAGGTTTATATTTAGTTGTCTTTAGTCTCACACATGGAGCACTCATGTCTGTGCCAAGGCGATTCCTAGTGGTGGATTTGACGAAATTCATGGAGGAAAACAACTATTTACATGAATAAGATGAACCAAACATTGTTAGCAGAGCTAATGCTAGCTTTTTCATTGATGCAAAAGAATTTGGTAAAGAGTTCCATTCTGCAAGAATAAGATTCTCTACGCTTTCTCTTGATTGTTGTTCTCTGGTTACACCCAAAATTGACGACTCCAATTCCTTTTCTTGTAACTTCAGATTAAGATCAATAAATTTAGTCTTCCATACTGCACTTTCTTGGAAGTCAACTAATTCCATTTCTAAATTACCAATGTCAGGCCAATGAAAAGCTGATAACTGATCTTCAAATTGAATAGTATGGGGGAATTGGATGAATTGGAATGTTGCATCAATTTGTCGGAATTGTGAAAACCTCTCTGAAAGTGATTGTCTGGTATCTCTCATTATTATTGAAGAGTACTTTTTGAGCACGTCGGATTTACTTTCTTCACTGTCTGCAAAGTATTTTGAAGTCAAGAAGTGTTTCTGCAATAATGGAAAATATTTCAATTTTTCTTCTTCCAGATGTTTTGAGAAAATATTTAGTTTTTTTTCAAAAATTTTAATATTTTCAAACATTGATGATACAACACAGCCACGACCTTGCAACTTTTTATTTAAAGCATTGTAATGCAATGTGAAATCAGCGAAAAAATGTAAGTCATTCAACTAATTCATGTCAGTCAGTTCTGGATATTCATGTACCTTTTTATTAAAAAAAATATCTTATTTCTTATTCAACAAAGTGATTCAAAACTTGACTACGACTTAACCATCTGACATTGTTATACATGACTAACCGTGAAAATTGAGTCAACCTCATCGAATAGTTTGATAAATTGACTTTTGTTAAGATCGTGAGCAACTATAAAATTGACAATCTTTGTCACAAGAGACATCAAATTTTCAAGTGATTTTAAACTTTTTTTTGCCCAGAGAGCTTCTTGGTGTAAAATACAATGAAATTCAACTAAAGGGTGTTTCACATCTTGTTTAAGTAATTGAACAAATCCAACATTTTTTATTAATCGTACTCGGAGCTCCATCAGTCGTCACAGATACAATATTTCTGAAATTAATACCTATTTGGATGAATTCCTTCTTCAATTCATTCATAATATCCTGTCCTGTAGTTTTCTCAGGCAGTGTCATCAATTTAATTAGCTCTTCCTTCATTATATTTTCGGAATAAAATCTTGCAATAACTGCTAGACGGGCCTGTGATGTGACATCTCTACTTTCATCCAAACAAATTGAAAACATTCCAGCATTTGTCAAATCCAATAAAAGTTGATCAGATACATCTTTGTCCATGATAATTATTTTATCTTTGACCGTATTTCTGGCCACAGGCAACTCATTAATACTTTAATTATTTATTTGATCTTTATTCTGAAAATCTTCAAATAAATAATCTGAGCAGTTTATAAAAGCTTCTTTTAAATAATCACCATCAGAAAGTGGTTTTCTGTGTTGAACAATGGTAGATGATAAGTGAAAACTAGCTGCTGTAATAATGTTGTTTGGTTTAAAAATTCTTTTGAAAATAGCAGATTCTTCTTGCTGTTGGTTTAATTGCGCATAATAATTTTATTCCTTTCCTCATCTGACATTGAGCACAAATTTTTGTGGTTTCAAAATGTCGCTTAATATTATAAAAGCGAGCAACAATGTCCACTTTGCAAATACAACAAAAAGCTTTATTATTTTGCTTAATAACACCGTAGGATCTTTTAAACTATTCCCCCCCCAGCTTCAGAGAGGGGGGAGACATTATTTAAAAGGTCAATATTATGGGGGAGATAATTTAACAAGTTTTACTTATCTTATTTACATAATAAAATTTTTAAGATATGTACATAAGAAACATATGTTGAAAATTCTATTATATTCTATCATATTTCCGGTTTATAGAGAACCATTATTTACATAGGATAAAATTTGAATGCCCGGTTAGGTCAACTGTACACCCTTGACGTTTGGCTAGGTTTAGTCGTGATATTTTCATTAGTTTTAACAAAAATATCACGACTAAACCTAACCAATCGTCAAGGGCGTACAGTTGATCTAACCGGGCACTCAATGAACCTAACCGGGTATTCAGTTGATCTAACCAGGCATTCAATTAACCTAACCGGGCATTCAGTTATTTTTGTTACCCTTCGTGCGGGTAGCAAAAATATCCCGCGTTTTAACGAAAATATCACGACTTAACCTAACCAATCGTCAAGGGCGTACAGTTGACCTAACCGGGCATTCAATTAATCTAGCCCGGCATTCAATAATTTTACCGTAGGTTTCGATATATATATATATATATGTGTGTGTATATACAGGTCGTCTGATAAGTGAGTGGCGATTCTATGTCAGTTAGCATAGTGTACTAATATCTTTCATATCTAATAAATGTCTATGCTTTTTTCAATTAAATTTCATATGAAATCCAAATTTTTAATTTTGCAGTAATTCATGTTTATTTCTGTTTGTTCTGGTTTTTCATTGTTTTATTTTTATTATTTCTAATTATTGGCGTTGCAATGGCTGAGGTAGACGCACGTGTTGATAAAATTTGTGATCAAAGTCCCTACACATATGAAGCACGGATATTAGCAGCAACTTGGTGGCATAAATCTGGAAAAACAAAGCATTGCATGAAGGTAGTACGCGAAAGGTTTGAACAAAGATTTAATGATGTGCCGCCAAAGGGCGAAATTATTAGAAAATGGGAACACAAATTATTCACAACTGGGATGATAATTGATAAAAAATGCCGTGGTCGCCCCAAAGCAAGAGCAAGATTGGAAGATGATGTTCAAGTGTCAATTCGACAATCGCCAACCAAAAGTATTCGTAGGCGTCCATCTGCATTAAATGTTCCGAAATCAACACTGCACACTGCATGATTTGATGAAAAAAGACTTGCATTTTAAAGCTTTCCGCCCAACCTCCGTTCAGTTTTTATCGCCACAAGATAAAATTGTCAGAGTTAATGCTTGTCAACAAATTCTTGAAGCTTTTCCAAGTAAAGCCGAGAGAGATCGTACGTTCTTCAGTGATGAATGTGCCCTTTATGGCGATGGCAAAAGCAAATTTTCGTTTTTTTGGTCGAAAGAAAATCCTCATTATTATGATCAAGTAAAACAGTATCCCCCTCGAATCATGATATGGTGTGCAATATCAGCGCATTGTTTAATTGGTCCATTTGTGTGCACTGGTCGAATTACTTCAGGAAGTTATATCGACATGTTGGAGAACAGATTTCTACCCGCTTTAAGAAATACGAATATTCGCAACCCTATTTTTCAGCAAGATGGTGCTCCAGGACACACTGCTTTCGCTGCGCGTGAGTTCCAAGACAGAAATTTTCCTGGCAGATGGATCGGAAAGTATGGTCCTGTACCTTGGCCTCCGCGGAGTCCGGACTTGACTACCCCGGATAATACCCTCTGGGGAATCCTCAAGATGCAGATTAATGGCCGTGAAAATCAAAGTGAATC
This sequence comes from Bathynomus jamesi, assembly GCA_023014485.1. Classification (NCBI taxonomy): domain Eukaryota; kingdom Metazoa; phylum Arthropoda; class Malacostraca; order Isopoda; family Cirolanidae; genus Bathynomus; species Bathynomus jamesi. Next base: position 813,083 of record JAJOZX010000662.1, on the reverse strand, counting down.
TGATCTGACAAAAATCGCAGAAGTTGTGTTAAGTGACATCAACGAGGATAAAGAACTTTTACAAAAAATGTCAGACAGGACATGGAGACGCATACAGCTTGCTGTTCGTGTAAATGGCGATCAGGTTGATCCCTATGACAATTAATTATCGAATTAATTGTAAGTTTACTAATAATAAAATTCCTTCTAATAAAATGTTTATTATCCTTTATCTTTTATTTATAAATTGTTCCCGAATCGCCACTCACTTATCGGACGACCTGTATATATATATATATATATATATATATATATATATATATATATATATATATATATATATATATATAAATATATATATGTATATATATATATATATATATATATATGTATATATATGTATATATATATATATATATATCATCAATTTGGTCCCGCAAGGGACGCTCTACTGGCGCTCTTCTTGCATATCTCAGACTTTTGGTCATCCTCCTTTCGGGATTTCGGTAAAACCTTTGCTCTTGCTCTGGATATATCAAAATTTTTGATAAAGTCTGACACAAATCCTTAATTTCCAAAGTGCCCTCCTTCAGTTTTTATCGTTCAATCTATCCCTTGTCCCTTGTGGCTTTCATTGCCTCAAAAACTCAGGTCCTCCATCTGTCTACTCGTCACAATCTTGCACGAGACTATCTCCTTATCTCCTTATCTACAAAACTCAAACTTTCCTCTTCTCTTAACATTCTTGGTGTTTCTTTTTTTTCGTGATCTTTCCTGAAAGATCACATACACTCTTTTTCTAAGACAGCTTCTAAGAGGTTAGGTGTGCTGTGCCGGCTCCACAATTTCTTTACCCCAACTCAGTTGCTGTCTCTGTACAGGGGTCTTGTTCGCCCCTGTATAGAGTACGCTTTTCATATGTGGGGTGGCTCAACCCACACAGCTCTACTTGACCGGATGAAATCAAAGGTTTTTTGTCTCATCAATTCCCCACCTTATTTTCTCTTTATTATCGCTATTTACACTGCTCTTCTGAACTCTCTAACTGCATGCTTCTTCCTTTAAGGAGAACTTGTAGTACCAGACTTTCGACACATTCTCAGCCTTTTCCTGTCCATCTCTCTAACGCAAAGGCTAATCGGTATTATCAATCTTTTATCTTCTCAGCCGGTCAACTCTGGAACAACCTTCTTCAATCCATCTTTCCCCATGTCTATGACTTTCAATCCTTTAAACGCAGAGTGTCCAGGCATCTCGAACGCTCGACCTTGATTTCACCTCTCCTTCGATAGGGTGTGTGTGTGTGTGGATATTTTTGCAGGCGTTCGCCTTTGGCCCTTACGTCGTGCGTGGAAAAACTATATATTAAAATATAAGTAACAAGAAAACAAAACATTTTACTATTAACATTAAATAAGAATATGTTTCTATAAAATTCACAACAATTTTAAAACTACAAGTAATTTCTATATGAAGAGTGGGCGGAGCTTATATATAAGCGTTGTTAAAAAATGAAAAATACTGTGGAGGTAGACGCTTCAACGTATTCTTGTCCATTAGAAAATCTTTGTTTTTGCCACATAAAAGTTCTTTAGCGGAGTTCGAAGGAAATAGATAAAGCTAATAAATAGAATACCTTTGTAATAAATGATAGTAATAATAATAATAATTAATAGATAAGGTAATAAATAAGGTAATAAATAAGTAATTATAAGTTTATTTCATTAATAATAATAATAATAATAATTGCAAAGGTGACCCCCTCCTCCTCTTTCTCCTCCTCCTCTTTCTTCTCCTCCTTTAGCCGTGGCTGATACTGGAGAGTTTTTTTCCAGGAAATCGAAGGAAGAGCAATTATTAAGAGCAGCACCATCGGAATTCGAACCCCCGACTTCGGTCTTCATTTCGCTTATAGGGAAACAAACGGTGTTACCCAGTGAGTTACTTTATCTGAAGATAACGTAATTACTTGTATTAAAGCTGTCTTTTAGAATAAATGGTTTGTAGATATAATTTTTCTCACAAAATTAAATTTGGCTTTTAAATTTTGGGGGGAAACAGATGAGGTGTAACATGGGCTTCTGGCCGGAGTGTTCAGTCCTTTACATCTTTGTCTATGAGTTAAAACGAAGGCTATTAATCTGGAGGTCGGGGGTTCGAGTATCGGCTCGGACTTCTAATTTCAGCGATTAAGGCACTTCTCTGGGTCTCCACTGGTTCGGTATATAGTGGTTCAGACCCCACGAAAAGCTGTAGGTCTCCTCCGTTACGCGATCTTAGATTTACGAAAGAGGTTAAAAAAATAAAGACGGGCTGAGTACACATACCCATTTGAATGTACTTTCTGAACATGGCAAAATGTCTAACATATGAGCGAGTAGATGTAGAACGTTTTTTTTAATACTTAATTAATAATAGATCAGATCTAGAACGTTTTATTTATTAGTTAATGATTTGTCGAGGACTGTGAACAAGATTTGCTCATAAAATGTGGGGTAAAATGAATGTAACATTTTTAGCGTTTGTATCATAATAGTCATGTGAGGAAGAACAGAAACGACGGGTACAGCGTTCGAGCCAACTAATGCGGAGAATTGTTTTAACTTCTGTATTATTATTATTAATCAGCACCATCGGGAGCCGAACCCCCGTCCCCAGTATTTTCACTTTGCTTATAGGGAAACGGTATTACCCACTGAGCTATGGATTGGAGCGGAGCCAGAGCAGACATTGATAGAACGGAGCAAGAATTGGAATAGTCGAAACACTGGCAACTAAATTTGGAGAGAATTCTATTTTATTCGTGTGCTCTACGAGTACTTATGGAAAGGAGGCCCTTATTTCTAACGACACTACTACTACTACTACTATTACTACTACTACTACTACTAATAATAATAATAATAATAATAATAATAATAATAATAATATAAGGTGGGCTAAAATTTGTGTATAATATTGATATTTGATCCTGGCTTGTCAAAGACTTAAGTCCATTCATTTGATTAATGGAACGGATAATCCTTTGCATGAACTTCTAGAACGCAAAGAGAGTGTCTGAGGTCTCTGTGGTCAAGTTCGTGGATAAAGAAAATGAATATTCTGGACTGCGATTCACGAAAAAGAGAAAAGGCGGAAGTGGATGTCAGAATTAATTTTTTTTTTAAATCTTCAAAACTGAAAAATTCAAATTGAAATCGTCATTTCACACACACACACACACACACACACACACACACACCACACACACACACACACACACATATATATATATATATATATATATATATGTCTAACTCTAGATGAGGTCGTGAAGGAGGCATGACGATTTTTATTGAATATTCCATTTAATTTTGACTTTCACTTTTAGTTTCTGCCCATCGCCCGAAATATTGAGACAACATAAATAAAATAAAAGATATCTCTGAGGAACACTGTTCATCACTTTTTAATAGATGTGATGAGAGATATTACGCCATTTCTCCTGCAGCGCAGTTTCCAATACATCGAGGGAAGTTGGTCTCTGCGGTCTGTTCCTGACGTGCCGCTCTTGTTCATCCCAGGACAGTTGTATGGAGACGGAACATTTATTTTTCAACATGACCTCGCTCCAGCTCATGGGGGCTCGTGCAACATCTGCGTGATTTGATGCTTATGAAATTGAAGTATTAACATGTCCAGGTAATTCTCCAGAGCTTAATCCGATAGAAAACCTTTGGAATATTACTAAGCAGAAGGTCCAACCAGGGACACCTAGTGAACTGTAGAGATGTTTGATGACAACCTGACAATCGATAACTACAGAAGAATGCAAAAGGCTTGTCGACTCGATGCCATGTTGATTGGAGGCTGTAATCAGGGCTAAGGGTAGACCAGCTAAATACAAAGACGCAGAGTTAAAAAGTCTTTGATAAAGGTTTAATGAGTTTAATGAGTTTAATGGCAGTACTCAATAAACATAATGAATTTATTCTATTTTTTTGTAGCACCTCACAAACTATTTTAATATTTTGGTATGTTGTTATGCATTAACTTTTCACTGTTTAATAAGGTTTTTCCTATATTTTAACTTTCATTTCAAAACTGGCAAACAGAGAAGCCTCTTTATCATAATAACGTCACAAATACTCGAGATTCCTTATAAAGGTGTACAACTCAAAAGTATTATCAAGGTCATGAGTGCATTTGCGATACTATTCTAATTTTTTGGTCCGGAGTTGTACTTCAATTTCATGAGTATCAAACTACGCAGATGTTGCACGAGCCACATGAGCTGGAGCCAGGTCATGTTGGAAAATAAATGGTTCGTCCCCATACAGCTGTTCTGCAGACTCTAGCATGAAGTATGCTAAGATTTCTTGACAAACGTGACTATTGACATTTCTATTTACAAATGCAAGTGACCACACACCATTTGCATTCATGCACCTAATTTACTACCAGTCCGACAAAAAATAATGGCTTTAAATTGAAAATGAAAACATCTAGTACCTCCATCTGCGATAATTTCTTCTCTTATAAAATGGTTAATATTGAAAGCAACTTCCCACGGAGGTTGTTTCAAGCTAAAGTATAAGTATGTTTAAAAATAGGCTGAACAAAGTTGTAAATACAGTCACGGTTTAAGGTTGTCCCTACACATAATTTAAGAATCGAATAGATAGGTATTTTGAGAATGGTATTATAACGTAACCCTGTAGGAGTTTGCTTAAACAATTACTCCTATACTTAGTCCTCCCCCTACTTTAAAGAGGGGGCATTGTGCCCGACATAACATGAACAACCATTGAGCAACCCATTTATTAATCACTTGCCTCATAAACACCTCTAAGTGGGAGACTCTTAAATTTTCCGTAGCAACAGCGGGTAACCACTCACGAAAAACTCATTCTCCATAAGGGACAAATACACGGGCATAGATTCAGGTTCCTTCCACTGATATTCCTCGCCGGAAAGAAATTTTCGCTACTTTCGTGGTGGCACAACACCGCGAAGCGTAAATGACTCAATATACAGGGTGTTAAAAAATAAACGCAACCCAGTGTACAGTGCACATATCACTGTAACCTACCCTTTTCTTTTCTATTTTGGGTTGCGTTTCTTTTTGAACACCCTGTATCATTTGCCGCATAAACACTTTTGTCGCATACGGAATTTAATATGATTACTTTTAATATGATTTTTAATTAAATTAAATTTAATATGATTTTTAATTAAATTAAATTTAATGATTTTTAATTAAATTAAATTTAATATGATTTTTAATTAAATTAAATTTAATATGATTTTTAATTAAATTAAATTTAATATGATTTTTAATTAAATTAAATTTAATATGATTTTTAATTAAATTAAATTTAATATGATTTTTAATTAAATTAAATTTAATATGATTATTTTAATAACTTGTTAATTAATTTTCACTGTTCATTGTTATAAAATTTATCATTGTGGGTAACGATTACTTATTTCAAAACAAAGACGAGAGAGAGAGAGAGAGAGAGAGAGAAAGAGAGAGAGAGAGACAGAGAGAGGGGGGTTTGAACTTTTTAAGAAGGTAACCAATCAAGTAAAAGCTTACAGAACGCCTGAGTACGGTCTTGTCTTTTTAACGACGAACGTTTTTGTATGGTTAAGGCTAAATGCTGTATTTGAAACGGTACGTATTCGATCCAGTCGGCGTTAAAGGGTTAACCAATAAGAGAATGTATAGCAGTTTGGGTTGAGTGTTCTTTTCGCGTTGCATTCTGATACCAACAAACAAATTCCTTCCTTTTGTGATAGGCATAAGATGTGACAGATTTCAGTCCAAAATTATATAAATTAAAGACAGATAACGTAGTAACAGTCATGTAAGTACAATACATTCCTGTTTTGTTCTCTCTCTCTCTCTCTCTCTCTCTCTCTCTCTCTCTCAAGTTAAATTATAATTAACAGTAAATTAAAAGCCTCACCAATAAATTAAAAGTCTAAATTAATAAACGTTTTCGGAAAGCGCTGTTTGTTCATTTTCCCTCGGCCACGCTGTATTTCGAATAGAAATGGCGTTGTGTCGCGTATAGAGAATACCCGAAAATAAATAGAACAGAAATTGTAAATAACATATTACAAAAGAAACGTTACACTTTTCACGGCGGGAAACCCAAGTTGAAACTCGGCGGCATTCAAAGAACCGGAAGAAATATACACACGACAGACATTCAATTGCAGAAAACACGCTCAGACATTTGTCTTCCTCGTTAACATAACTAAGAATAGAGTCGATAAGTATCTTGTAGAAATATATTTTTTTTCCTTCTAATTCTTGCTGATAAACAAAAAAAAAATTATAAATGCATGGCAGAGATTGGGGTGATTGTAGAGATGTATTTCTGCTATCACTTTTTACCCCTTCTTTCTTTTGGATAAATGGGTGCGTGTGATGAGTGCAGGCATGGTGTGGAAGATCTGATTTCCTGTTTCAGTCCCTTTCCTGTAGTAGCATTTCATCACTTTGCTGGCAGTGTAAGCATTGGGAGTTTGACCTTTTCTTCTCTCTTAATCCGTTTTGAACTAGTCTGGAGTGGGCCATGGGGTCTTTGTTGGCCCGATACTTCGGTAACAAAATAAAAAAACATCTGTTCGAGGTTTTCGTGACGATACCAAATTGCTGATATATGATCAGTACAAATATAAGCACACCGGACAAAAAATTAGTCACCCCTAATAGCACCGATAGTAGGAAGTTCAAGGTCACACAGAGGGCGCTGATGTAGCATTGGTAAGTGACAATTAGCGGTGACGTAGCACACAGGATCAGATCTGTTTCGTGAGGTGGTGAAGAACAAAGTGTGTGTTGGATATAGTCTGCAAAATGGGTCGTGAGGCAGACGTTACTCAGTGGCAAAAAGGAGCCATCGTGTTTGGCAGAGCCCACGGACACAAAATGTCTGAAGTAGCCCAATTTGTTGGTGTGTCAACGCGTACTGTCCAGCGAGTTTACAAAGAGTGGTGTAGTTCGCAATCAACTGACAATCGACGGCGTAACTGGAAAACAATTCTCGACAATAGGGGCCGCCGCCATGTTTCTCGTCTAGTAACTGCAAATCGTTTTCAAACCAGAGAACAATTGCTCCAAGAAACCAATGAGGTTCTCCAGCGACCAATTTCCGAACGGACATTGCGACGAGAACTGCATGCGATGGACATCTGGAGCAGGGTATCACGGAAGAGGCCGCTGTTAACAGCAAGTCACAAATTGGCACGTTATAAATGGGCTCAGAGGCACAAAAACTGGACTGCGGCAGATTGGAAACGTGTAATTTGGTCCGATGAGTCCCGTTTTTGTTTGTTCTCCAATGATGGGAGGCGACGAGTACATCGCAGGTCCAATGAAGCCTTTAATCCTGAATGCGTCGAAGGTGTTGTTCAGGCTGGAAACAGAAAGTGAAGCGCAGGAATAGACACCCACGGACTCTGGCGGAACTTCGGGACCGGCTGATGAACGAGTGGCAGCAAATCGATGTTCAGTACATGCACAACCTCGAAGAGTCTCTGCCTCGCCGGATTCGTGCGGTTATCAAGGCCAGAGGCGCCGTCACACGTTATTAGGTACATTCTGAGAGGGGTGACTAATTTTTTGTCCGGTGTGCTTATTATTATGCTAGTTTATACAATGGTACTATCTAGTATATGATTTCTATGTGTGCATAGCATAATTGTAAAGTTAGTTTTTCTATTCTTCTCCTTCCTATAAAATTTCTGAGATTACTTTTCCAGGGTCAAGGTACTTTCTTCAACCTTTTTTCCGTACCTGCCTCTGGCGGGGAGGGAGCGGAGGGAGGGGAGAGAGCCTTATGCTTTTCTATCCAGTATTCTACTGCTGCCAGAATAATTAAAAAATGCACTAGTTTAGTAACAGGAACCTCCCCGAGTGGACCGAAAGGTCTTTGAGGCTTCCACTTGTCCTTGTAACTCCTTTTGTAACGCCTTCTCTCTCTCTCTCTCTCTCTCTCTCTCTCTCTCTCTCTCTCTCTCTCTCTCTCTCTCTCAACACTTATAATTTTCGTTTCTCCTTTGTTCCTGTGCTTATTAAAGAAAATACATTTCCTCCTTCCACTATTACTTCCGGAATGGTCTTCGTCAGACAAAGGAAGGAAGTAACATAATTCTCCTTCTGTCTTACGATTCAGTTCCTTAAGGAAAACGTTCAACGATCTGTACCCAGAATGTATATCCATCTTTGAGATGATGAGAATTAGTTTATGTACCGATTCCAAATTTTGCCGATACCGATACCGATGACGATGCCGATGCCGATTCTTTGCCTACATTTTAAAAAATCAATTCCTTTCATAAATTTTACTAATCTAATGTAAAAACTTTAAATTTTCATATTTTTTAATTTCAAATTTGTTTAAATGCTTTTCCTTAGCTCACTCCACAATATACAGTTCCAGAATTTGTTACTCATATACCATAGCTAAAATGATGTTAGTTTTATTACTCAGTAAACTGATAAAATAATTTTATTTTAGTTTCATAAATTGAATACCAATATTTAAAGTAACTTATTTTCCTTATGTTGAAGGTATTTACTTTCTTCAACAATGTAAACAAGAACAAATTTTTCATTAAAATTTCAAGGCCCTGGTAGCTTATTTGAATAAAAAGAATGGATATAAAATTTGGGTTTATAAAATTATTAAAACACTTCAAATTAAGTCAACATAGTAAAATGGTTTAATATGTAAATTATAAGGTATAACTTAATATAGAATTATTATTAATATAGAGTCGGAGGTTACGAGAGTTTATAATAGTTAGAGATTAACTAGTTTGAAATGAGTATCAATTTTTATAAGTAGTGGGTCTTTTTTTGTATGTTCAATTTTCTATGAATATAGATTTTGGTTTTGTAATAAAAACTAAAATTTCAAAGAATCGGTAAGGGAATCGGCCGATGAGATGCCGATGACGATTAATCGGTACACCACTAATGAGAATCCAATTTTTCAGCAGATTACATCGCATTCTCATCCACGGTCCGAAAATGGGAATGCTACAGGTGAAAATTCCAAATTTGAGAAAGCGGTTTCCTATTTTGAGAATAGGTAAAAAGATACCCTGATGCAATTGCGAGCCCGAAGTAAACAGTATTTTATATGAAAAATCTAATTGGAAAGTGGAAAGGGGAATGGATCGATTTGAAAATTGCCTCTTTTGAGATTATCACCGGATTTCTCACTCTTGAAGGCCAAGGAATAAAATGTACAGATTCATTTGTAACGGGAATACTTGAAAGTTTATCAGAATTTCTGTGCGTCCTGTTTCATTATCTAATCAAAGCACGTGAGAAAAAATAACCAGATTTGGCTCCTCAATTTATACTCGTTCTCTTCTCCATTTCTTCAACATTTTTTTAACGAGTTCCAGCAATTCAAAACCACTGTTGCCAAGGGAAGGAAAAGTTTGAGAATGATCAATTTCTTTCCAGTCATTTTGGCACATCATCTTGGCACTGGTATTGCCAATGGCACTACAATTCGATAACCGTAAACAACATCTGTTAATGGAACCCGCCATTTCCTGTCTTCATATTGTAACGGAAACATAAAAATAGGTCGATTCCGCAAACAAAAATCAACCAGGAAAATAGGTGCGTGTATATATATATATATACTGTATATATATATCGGGTGATATTTTAAACATCTGGCACTTTAAAAGGTTTTTTAAATTTTTTTATTAATTGAAACAAAAGCATGAATTTTTTACTATACCTTCTCTACACATTCGGAATTAGTCCTCTAATGTAAAACATGCTCTATGTGATGTCCTTTTAAGTCACGATACACGCTACTTTCGATGAAAGACTCCTGTCCAACAGATTTCCTTGGGTTTATGACAAAGGAATATCATGGCTACTAACATCACCAGATCTAAAAACCCTTTTTAAACAGAATCCACACCCACTAGAAGAATTGAAAGCATCAGTTGAACAAGAAATCTCCCAGATTTCAACAGATACTCTGTCCAGAGTACTGAAAAATTTTGTTTTTCGTGTGCAAAGAGTTAATGAGCTGAGAGGACATTGCATGGAACATATACTGTGTGTATATATATATATATATATAATATATATATATTATATATATATATATATAACGTAAAGAACGACGCTTGTATAGGAGAATATTCCGCGCAAGATGAGAGAGAGAGAACGAAACAAATGAAAAAATGAGGTAACCATTTGTTTCGTTCTCTCTCTCTCATCTTGCGCGGTATATTCTCCTATACAAGCGTCGTTCTTTACGTTAATTATACTGCGTGTTTGCAGTTAGAATGTGTATATATATATATATATGTGTGTGTGTGTGTGTGTGTGTGTTATATACAGGGTGGAAGAAAAGTCTTTAAAGATTTTATACATACAACATTATACAGATAAGTGTTCAAATGATGAAACAAATCAAACAAAAAGTCTATAAGAATTTTAGTTATACAAATATGTTGTTAAATTGTAATTTAATCTTCAAAGAGTTCTCCATCCGCTGTGATATATTTGTGGATCCTCTCTGTGAAACTCTTCATTGTTCTTCTGAACATATCGAGTGGGATCCTTTTCAGTTGTTCATCAATTCTGCGGCCAAGGGCACTCACATTTGGATAGATGAAATGAGGAGTGTAGAGTTTGTCATGCAAATAAGCCCAAAGTCGGAAATCATATGGAGTTAAATCAGATGATCTGACTGGCTACTCGATGGGACCTCGCCACCCAACCCATCTTCCTTCAAGGTTCGTATCCAGAACCTCACGGGCAGCTTCAGAGTAATGTGGCGGCGCTCCATCATGTTCATCAAGCCAATTCCTGCCAACCCCATTAGTAAACTGTGGCAAAGCTTTGTCTTTCGATACTTGGCAATAGCGTTTTCCATCCATCGTATCTCTCGATATATCAAAGGAAACGAATCGTGAAAAACCAATGCACAGCCAAACTGTTAGTGTAGGGCCTAGTCGTTTTAATGGGTTTATCCAATCGTATTTTGGGATTTTTTCTCACCCGGAAGTGAAATTTGTGTTTGTTTCCTTCACTCGTTAAACCTGAAGACACATTCATCTGAAAATATCTTTCGAAGGAAATCTGGATCACTGTTGAACTTTTGTCTCATTGTTTCAACAAACTGCAGCCGTCTATCGGAATCACTGTCGTATATGAGCTGAGAGTAAATGATTTTGTAATCGTGGTACCCCTGTGATTTCAATATTTTTGCAAGTGAAAATTTGGAAATACTCAATTCCTGTGCGATTTTTCTCGTTGAAGTTGTTGGATCGACTCGAAAATTGGACACGACATTTTCTTTGTTGCTGTCTCCTGTCGCCGTTACTGGCCTTCCGCTTCTTGGACGATCTTTTACCAGGTTCCCTGTTTCCAAAAGTTTGAGCTTCCAGTATCGAAGAGTGGTTGCATTTGGTGGTGGTTTATTGTATTTTTGTTGAAATACAGGCAAACTTTCTTCGCAATTATTATAAAAAAATAGCCCACAATACAAGATACACTTTTTCTTCATTGCTGTATTGCACCCTCATTGACATGGCGGTGACTGGGCCTAGGGCCTAGGGCCTTCCTGTTCTAGCCTAGGGTCATTCCTGGCCTCGTATAGTTGCTTTGAAAAGTATCGCATGTACTGCAGTGATATCACTGGAATTTATTTATTAACAAATTATTTGTGTGTATAAAATCCTTAAAGACTTTACTCCCACCTGTATAATGTATATATTAAACTAACGTGTCAGAAAATGTTGATTTCGTCCATTTTTATCAGCTGTTACTAATACGAAATGATTAATGAAGCAAGTAATTAATTACAATAATAATTAATTGCATACATTATAGCCTTATAGGTAACCGCCGACCTCCTACCTCCATGGTACGGAACTCGTTGCCATGATAATCTTAAACTTAAGAAACGAGTCTGTTTGTAAGATCGTAATACAGTTGAAATTTAAATCTTTCCCTTCAGGAAGTAGCATCATATATATATATATATATTATAAGCTTTACCTTCGTGAAATGAGGAATTGTCGCACGGAACATTTGAAAGGTTGAAAGATATATAATCCAGCAACTATGAATTTGTAGATGTTTTCCAAATTTTCAAATAGTTTACACAAATTTGAGCAGTTTCTCCTACATGTGGCAGGTACATTAGCCTTAAAAAAATTTAAAATGCAGAAAACTAAAACTAAAAAACTAAAAATGTCTCTCATAACAGAACTTTTGTGTGAATAAAACTTTTGAAATTGACGTATTGTCTCTCCACTGCATTCCTTTTCAGCTTTTTACCCATTCCATATTACTGTTTTTATTTAAAATTAATTTTAACAATTTATAACGTCAAAAATTACATTCGGAATTCAGTTATCCGAATTTTAAAAATTTATTTCATTAAATTAATTAATTTAATTAAAATTCCTGATGAGAAATTGCTAAATTTTTATGCCAAAAATTCATATAAATCTTCATTCACTTATTTCAAGATATCCTTCGTTGCAGAGGAGTCATGCAATACGCGCTCTCTCTCTCTCTCTCTCTCTCTCTCTCTCTCTCTATATATATACAGTATATATATATATATATATATATATATATATATAAAATCTTATAGATATATATATATATATATATATATATATATATATATATATAGTTCGTGAAGTGTATTTGACTGACAATGACGTCACAGTGAGCATTAGTCAAGAAAATATAAGCATATAAGTCAATCAAAGGAAAAATAAAAACTACTTCCTTTTATTTCACACTAATGAGATGCACGCACCGTATGGTTTTATATATATATATATATATATATATACAGGGTGTCCAATAAGTCCGGCATCATAGGAAAAATAATAAAAAAAGGCAAAACAAAAGCTTTTATTTACAGAACGTGCTCAATATGTCGACCATTGTTTGTTTTCAATACACAAATTCAGACGTGATACCCAGCCAGCAAGCACACGGTGAATGATGTCAGGAGTAATGGTGTTACATGCCCCAATAATGCGCTGCCGCAAATGTTCAACTCTCCTAATTTTCTCTGCGTATACCAGCGCTTTCAAGTGGCCCCAGAGATAAAAATCTATGAGTAGAATTATCTGGATTCGTTCTTCCTTGCTCACAGACATTATGGCCTGCAGAAAGAGAAAAATATGAATTAGGGTTTGTAGAAATAGAAAAATATGAATTTCTCCTATGATGCCGGACTAATGGGACACCGTGTGTATATATATATGGGATAAATTTCACAATTTAACACGTGAAATGAATGAATGAATATGATCGTTTTCCTTTTGGGTTTGCATCATATATATATATATATATATATGCACTAAAATCACAAAATAACACGTGATCTTATTAATAAGCAAACAACCACAGGGAAAAGGAAACACAAAGTCCGAGCGCTTTCGTGATATATTCACATTATCAAGGAGGAACAGAAAATAGACAGAGATTACAAAGTAAATGAGTTAAATAGACAAGCAAAAAATTCACAATCGGCACCTCAAATTAAAGGCCTTAAAGCCCTCTAAAGATTTTTTCAATTGATAACATAATCTGTAGGCTGCTAAATTACTAAATATAAAAGAAGTATATAGATGAAATTAGACAAAAAAAACAATACAGAGAACAAAAATTATTATAATGGTTATTAACACTAATATTTAATTAAAGCAGGCAATTAATTGGCAAGAATTTAATGAAAAACAAATAGATAACGTAGATAACAAATAGATAACATAATCTGTAGGCTGCTAAATTACTAAATATAAAAGGACTATATAGATGAAATTAGACAAAAATTATTATAATGGTTATTAACACTAATATTTAATTAAAGCAGGCAATTAATTGGCAAGAATTTAATGAAAAACAAATAGATAACGTAGATAACAAATAAATAACATAATCTGTAGGCTGCTAAATTACTAAATATAAAGGGACTATATAGATGAAATTAGACAATAATTTTTGTTTTCTGTACTGGTGTTTTGTCTAATTTCATCTATATAGTCCCTTTATATTTAGTAATTTAGCAGCCTACAGATTATGTTATCTATTTGTTATCTACGTTATCTATTTGTTTTTCATTAAATTCTTACCAATTAATTGCCTGCTTTAATTAAATATTAGTGTTAATAACCATTATAATAATTTTTGTTCTCTGTATTGGTTTTTTTGTCTAATTTCATCTATATACTTCTTTTATATTTAGCAATTTAGCAGCCTACAGATTATGTTATCAATTGAAAAAATCTTTAGAGGGCTTTAAGGCCTTTAATTTGAGGTGCCGATTGTGAATTTTTTGCTTGTCTATTTAACTCATTTACTTTGTAATCTCTGTCTATTTTCTGTTCCTCCTTGATAATGTGAATATATCACGAAAGCGCTCGGACTTTGTGTTTCCTTTTCCCTGTGGTTGTTTGCTTATATATATATATATATATATATATATATATATATATATATATATATATATATATATATATACACGATCGATTTTATGCGGAGATACGTTCTTGGACAATTTTGCCTAGATTTGAACAGCATAAAATTTTGTTCACATTTTTTCTGGGAAAAAAATAGATGCGTTCGAAGACGATAAATTTTGCACATAAAAAAGTAATAATAAAAAATAAAAAGGATCCAAATCCTTCCCTTTTAATCACACGTATTTTATAGGGTGGTCACAAAGTCTCGTTACCGCCTACAGAAATGAATCGTATGACAATGATATGAGCAGGGGGTAACGGGACTTTGTGGCCACCCTATACAACGCCCTTTTATTAAACTAAACTGAACCGAAGAAGTCTGTGATTTTCTTCCGGCGAGACCGAAACTCGATGTCTTTCAAATAAACTTCACGGGCTTTCTTCGCGTGAAAGTTAGCCTCTGATACCCGTTCGAAATTAGGGTCACTGTTAACAATTTCAAGGCCAGAGTTCATAACTCTACAAACTTTTTCATTGCTGATAAAGGCATCTCGGCCGGAGGCGTTGGTACGTCGTCATCATCATGTTCCTCGCCTTCAGCCGCAGTTTCAGTCATCTGATTGGTTTCGGTAGGGTCAGAACTCAGAACATTGCGATGACGTCCTTAACTCGCGCTGCGCTTGGCCTACGACATTGGATGAGGCAGCCAAACATTGTATACGCATTATTTTTGTTTTCACTGGATACGTTCTGATTAGTTGCGCTGAGTGAGGTTGAATATCCATATTCCGTGCCAAACCGTGTAGATTTTAGATTTTATTGTTTAGAATATTTTAATGGTTTTAATTTTTACCCGTGTACAACCGGACCGCGTAAAATAGTTGCGCGTAGAATTGGTCGTCTACCATATATATATATATATATACAGGGTGGGTAAAAAAAGTGACCCCCTTAGAGGTAAACTGTCATATTAAAAAAAGTAAGGGGACTAGAGGCTAGAGCTCCCAAACTCCATAGATGCTTACCTTAGCATGTTGTTCGTCTTAATTGAGAAGTTGCTCGATGTGTCCCCCTTCCTGCTAAACGCAGGCCTCCAAACGTGGACGCCACTGATCAATACACCTGTTTACATATCGTTGAGACACCTTCTCCCAGCCCAGCAGAATTCTTTCGCGTAGTTCATCTATGTCTCTTATATTGGTACCAGGGATGTAAACTTTGGACTTTAGGGTTTTCCAAACACCATAATCTAGTGGTGAAAGATCGGGGTTACTAGCCGGCCACATATTGGGTTTGATAAAATCCGGTGTTTCGTTCTCAAGGAATGTGACAGTTTGGTGTGCTCTGTGAGCAGGGGCTCCATCTTGTTGGAAAGTATATCTTTCACTCTATCTAATTGATATTCGACGAATTAGTCTACTATATATATATATATATATATATATATATATATATGGTAAACTAAGGTGGGGTGACAAGCTTGACCTTCGTCAGAATGAACAATTCGGGCTGAAGCAAAAACCAGAGTTTATGGCTCTAGAAACCCATTTGTCTGCTCGTCACCAGCTGATAATGTACCAACTTTTAACACAAATGTCGATAGAATTCTAACCTACAATCATCTCGATAACAATTGTGTCATTGTATGAGACTTAAATATTGATCTCACAAAAGACCATTCAAATAATAACGCAAGTTTCCTTCTTAACATCATAGCTGCAAGTGTTTTAAATTAGTTATTACAAAGCCAACTACACTTCACAATGACATTAGAAATTCGACTCTGCAAGATCAAATCTGGGTACGGTCAAAGCTTGAATGCATCTTCGTTAGAATTATTATAAATATCACAGATTACTCGCCTAAATACATCATGTTACTCATCCATTTCTCAGCACAGGAAAATATAAAAGTTGACTCTAGATCGTAGAGCAAAAATAATAAACTAAAATTTCTTAGAGAAAAAACAGCTTTTGACTAGATTGGAACAACCGAAAATAACTATGACATTGGATCAAACCTTCAATTATTCTTAAACACATTAATGGATATATTCAACACAAACTTTCTTCTTAAATCAAAAGTAATATCTAAAGATAAATACAACAACCAATGGATCACTCCATTGCTTATTGTGAGTATTAAACGCAAATACACTCTTTTCAAATTATGGAAAACTGATATTATTACCGAACAGACACACAAAAATTACTGTAACAGACTTAATACAGTCATTAAAAAGGCAAAAATAGATCACTATTGTTCAAAAATTGATGAACAAAAATCTAATCCCAAAGGGCTATGGAACACACTGAAGGATTTAATTAACACAAAATAAGGTGAAAACAAACTTCTTCTTCTCTCTCACACAAGGCGGAAATTCTTACAGTGATCCCAAAGACATAGCGAATTTATAAAAAAAACTTCTTTGCAAATATTGGCTCCAATACTGCAGTCTTAATCTTAAATACTCACTGGCGACAATACATGCCACAATCCACTCCAACCTCATTTTTCTTTGATCCAATTCTACCCAACGATATCATTTTAGCAATAAGAAAAACTGAAAAATGAAGATACTGACATCAATACGATCCCAGTAAAACTACACAAATTAATATTGGATGAAATTGTAATCCACTTCAGTAAATTATTAAATGAATCAGTAACACTAGGTATATTCCCTGACTGTTTAAAGGAAGCCAGAGTATGCCCTGTATTTAAGTCACGTAACGCAAACATTTTATCCAATTATCGTTCCATTTCCATATTGTCAACTTTAAGTGAAGTATTTGAAAAAGTCGTATACAATAAACTTACTAAATTCTTACACAAATATGATATTTTAACTAAAACACAATTTGGGTTTACAGTTGGCCGTACAACAGAAGGTGTCATAAACGTGCTATTATAAAATGTCTATCAGAACCTGAACAGCAAAAATAACACTGCCTTGGTCTTCCTCGACTTGTAAAAAAGAATTTGATACACTTTCGCAAGAAATCTTATTAAATAAACTTCATAAATGCGGAATAAGAGGAAATATCCTCGATTCGTTCAAATCGCACCTGACAAATCGTCATCAATACATTAGACTAAAAGATAATTTAGCCGACAAGGGGATGCTAAATAGTGGAGTCCCACAAGGATCTATTCTTTGGCCATTACTATTTCTAATTCACGTGAACGATTTTCATCTCAACCACATTAAATTCTATCATAATTTGGACTTTCTGATAAATGAAACGAACAGGCAAGTAGACCATGTTTATAAATGGATATGTGTTAATAAAAACTTTTACTGAACCTGACAAAGCCATCTTATACAATTATTACCAAAAAATAAATATATTCGAAACTATGAAATAAAAATTGGGAATACTACTCATGCAAAGGTGAATGAAGTTAAAGTGCTTGGCATTAATTTAGACGTAAACTAAATTTCAAAAGTCATGTACAACGTATCAAATTCAAAGTATCAAACTTTCTATTTACTGTATATTAGTTAAACTAAAAAAGACTTCCTCAAAACGCACTGCATATCTTGTATTATTCCTTCATCCACCCACATTTATTATATTACATTACAACATAGAATAACTCAAATATATATATATATCTATATCTATATAGAGTATATATATATATATACACAGTATATATATATATATATATAAAATTCTCATAAATTAAATATAGTAAACTCTATATAAAATTTCTACACCTTTACCTTGCATGCAACTGCTTTCCATGAAATCATGAGATATTACGTGCAGATTGTTTTTTCTTTCTTGGAAACAGATCTTCGGTATGTGAATTCAAAATTCTTGATTTTTGTTCTGCCATTTGATCTCAATAATTAATTTCCTATTCTCTCCCTGGATACAGCAATCAAGAAGGGCAATATTGAACTGATTAACTAATTTGATTTAATGTACACACACACACACACATATATATATATATATATATATATATATATATATATATATATATAATAATTTAACAGCTATAACATACTTCGAGCCGACATAACAGTAAGACGAAAATGTGAATGTGCTATTTATCAGACATGGGGCGATTACATGGGTTATGTAATGGATTACGATTAAGATTACGATTACAAAAAAATACAATGTAATCGATTACATTCATGATTACTTTTAAAATAACCTCTCGTATAAATAATAATAACAACATAATGGTGTAATATTCAATTTATTGAATGTCAGTAAAGGTGCCTTCGGAGGAAGCTGGCATGTCAAAGTGTTCAAAAACGGCCGACTTTACTTTTTGCAATGTCTAAAATAATCAATATTTTCGAAAGAAAAGAGAAAAATATCAAATAGCAAGGTAATCATAAAAGTAATCATGATTGCGATTACATTATTAGTTTAATCGATTACGATCACGATTATATTGCACAAAAAATGAATGTAATCGATTACGATTCCTTAAAAAAATGTAATCGGCTGCAATTACAGATTACGATTACCCTATGTCTCTGTGGTGATTTTAATTTGCCATTTATGAAATATAAAAGGAGAGGAAGAAATATATATATAAAGACAAGGGAGGCAAGACAAGGAAGGCAAACGGGAAAGCCAGGAGCAGGCAAAAATGCTGCTAGTTCTAGCTGATGAATTTATGTTAACACAAGGAATAACGAAAAATACAAGAAAAACAACTGCCTAGATTTGGTATTCACAAATAACAGCAACCTAATTGATAACAGAGAAACATCCCCAACTCTAATATCAGATCACGACATTATTAAAATAACCAATATAAAAACAAGGAAGAAAAGAACACTTGCTAAGAAGAGGCAAATTCGAATTTTTTAATTTTCACTCTATGGATATAAATTGGGAAGATATTACATCCAGCATGGAAGCAGTAGACTAGAAAA
Organism: Bathynomus jamesi; assembly: GCA_023014485.1. Taxonomy (NCBI): domain Eukaryota; kingdom Metazoa; phylum Arthropoda; class Malacostraca; order Isopoda; family Cirolanidae; genus Bathynomus; species Bathynomus jamesi. The sequence continues at coordinate 793,720 of JAJOZX010000662.1, read as the reverse complement.
CCATCTTTAAGGATAAGAAAATGGAAGAGATGCTAATAACACTAGAAGAGAAGACGCTTGAAATTGTGGAAAAACATGTCCCAAAAATACAACAAAGAGGAAAGAGATGAAGATTCGAGAGACCAAAAAGGTCAATGTTCCGCAAGAGTAAAGCGAGTGACTGTAAAATTAAGAAACTGTAAAGACAACAACATAAAAAAATATTAAATATTAACCTGGCTATACTGGAGAGTATAAAATGCGTCATACAGGGTCTAAATATCCATACAGAAAAAAGATGACGCCATCGAAGTGATAAAAATTAACTCAGAATGTTTTTATAACTTTGTAAAGTGGAAGAAGCACAATCACGCGACTGTCGGATCTTTGAAGGATGAAAACAGTGTATTTATCGATGATCTGAAAGAAGTACAGGGTGTCTCGAAAGTCACTATCTATTTTGAAAAATAATGGGAATTACGAAAAACTGGTTTAAGATATGAAAAATATATTTATTTCAAAGTAAGTGCCACAAAGAATTAGTGCTATTTATTTATCTGTCTCCACATGGCGACCATCAGTGTCTCTACAGAACTCAAAGCGATAAGTTGTTTCCCGGAACACACTTTCCAGCATTTGAGGTGTTATTTTCTGAACTGCATCGGTAATACGATTTCGAAGTTCGGCTACATCACTAATTCTTCTACCAATGTACACCTTAGACTTAATGAAACCCCAGGCGAAAAAATCTAATGGTGTTAAATCGGGTGAACGTGCTGCCCATGGTTGTGTTCCTCCACGACCAATCCAGCGAACGGGGAAGCGTCTGTCAAGATAATCACGTACAATTATTGCATAATGGCACGGTGCTCCATCCTGCTGAAAAACTAGTGTGTCAAGAATGCCATCTGTAAGAAGTTGAGGTTCGAGGAATTGTTCAAGCATGTTAAGATAATAAACCAATTAACTTTTTTTAAATACACAAATTTGCACCAGAAGTACATATCTTTATGCCAGCATAGCATTTTAAAAAAAAAACATCTAATGTCACCGAAATAGATAGTGACTTTTGAGACACCCTGTATTTGAAATCTTAAGAGCTCACTATGAATCATCTTTCAGTATCCCCAAACCTGATAAACTAATATGCGATAGAAATGTGTTCCTTGAAAAAGAATTACAAGGGAAAAATATAACGGACTTTGACTTCACAACAGATGATATCACACAAGCTATAGGGAAACTAAAAGCACACCATGCAACAGGTCCGGACAGCACATTACCATCCTTTGTTGATGACCCAAAAATTAGAAGAAAAATAAGAAACCCCGAGGATGTAGAATCTCTGCAAACAAACGTGAACAGAATCTAAAATTAGTCTGAAGGCAATAATATGAAATTTAGCACTCAGAAATTTCAACTATTTAGGTACGGAAGAAGAGAGGACCTAAAATCCATGGAATGTTATTCCCCAAATGGAGAGGAAATTCAGATAAACTCTAAAGCAAGAGAATTAGGAGTTATAATGACTGATGACGTAAAATTTGAAACACAAAATAAGATAGCAGTAAACAAAGCAAAAAGAATAATTGGACAGATACTGAAAACCTTCAAAAGAAGGGATAGGAATATAATGATTCCTCTGTTGAAAACACTGATCATACCCAAGCTGGAATATTGCTCAGTTTTAACATCCCCATATAAAAAAGAAGACATTACTCAAGTCGAAGGGATTCAGAGAAGCTTCACAACCAAGACGGATGCAAAGAACTAAATTACTGGGAAAAGTTACGTGAATTAAATTTATATTCGCTGGAAAGAAGAGAGAGGTACACCATTATTTACACTTGGAAAATAATGGCGGAACTAGTCCCTAATCTTACTTTGAACCCTATAACCATTCAAACAACAGTGGAAAGTAGAAAAGGAAGAATGTGTCGTGTTCCCAAACTAAAAACTAGATAGGGAACATCCTCAACCCTGAAGAAAAATAGTTTTGTTGTGAGAGGGCCAAGACTGTTCAACCAGCTGCCAAAGGAACCAAGGAAAACGAGTGGTATAGCGGTGGACATCTTCAAAAGAAGACTAGACGTCTGGCTCAGAACAATTTCAGATGAGCCGGGAGCACCTGGCTATGTGAAGTGGAGATGACAAGAAACCAACTCTTTACTTCACTAAGCCAACTCAAGACTCAAGAGGAGAAGCAACAAGCCTGACTTCCGTGAAATGAAAAATCATCGCACGGAACACCTGAGAGGTTGAAAGGAAAAGTATATATATATATATATATATATTCTTGTATATGTTATTCAGAAAAACCTCTACCAGAATTCGAATCTGGGACATCTAAGCGTACGATTCCTTGGCACAAGCAACTGAGAAAGGCATGAAGTGCTTTCCTCATCCGTTGAAAAATGCGCCAGTTTGTATTACCTTTTACCCTGTCGTATAGATCAGTAGTTTACGCCGTGACTCCTAATCGAAGGTCCCAGATTCGAGGAATCCTGTAAAGGTTATTTTACGGTTTGGAAAATTCCATATATATATATATATATATATATGTATAGAAACGACGTAAGTATAGAGGAGTGTTCTGCACACGAGGAAGAGAAATAACAAACAAATGAAAAATAAGGCACCCGCCCGGGAAACGAACCCAGGATCTTCCAATTGCCGGTCAGACGTGCTAACCACTACACCACGGAGCCACGATAGTCAGAAGTTGTAATTCTCCTACATAGGGCAGAAACCAATGCCTTGAGAGGGCACCCTCGCAAATCGTGAATATGTACATTTAACTGCAATGACCGCGCAGTATATTAACGTATAGAAACGACGTAAGTATAGAGGAGTGTTCTGCACACGAGGAAGAGAAATAACAAACAAATGAAAAATAAGGCACCCGCCCGGGAATTTGCCGGGCGGGTGTATGCGTGTTCTTCCGATGCGTGTTCTTTGCAGTTGAATGTATATAATGTTACGGCATGCGGGAGGTGCCCCCTTGGGGCATTGGTTTCTGCGAGTATGTAGAAGAATTACGGCATTTGGAAGAGTGAGGCCCATGGTGTAATGGTATCGCATCTGACAGGCAATCGGAAGATCCAGGGTTCGATTCCCGGGTGGTTACCTCACTTTTTCATTTGTTTCGTTCTCTCTCTCTCGTCTTGCGCGGAATATCTCCTATACAAGCGTCGTTCTTTACGTTATATATATATATATATATATATATTTTCTCAGACCCCCATCTAGTTAGTCTTCTCATTTGCATTTTCAATCCATCCGGTTTCAAGTTATTAACGAGGATCACATTGTCCCAATTTTTGCATCTTAATAGGTGACATTTTTAAATTTTATTTTATAATTTTTTATCTTTTATTTTGTAATATATATATATATATATATATATATATGTTAAACACAGACCGTGCATGGAACAAGGAACTCTTCTGGGAAAATTAAATCCACTATAGTCCGAATAAGTAATGGTAAATGACAAATACCATAGTTTTTCTTTTTCATGATGCTAGCCCTTTTTCTTTGATTTATTCAATCCGACGTGAATGCAACGAGTCTTTTACTTATATAGAGGTTCTGAATGTAGTGGGACTAGGCTTGCTTTAAACCCTAGATCCATGTCCCAAAGCTGGATCCTGTCTGCTTTGCAGATAGCTGGTGAGGGAAGCTATATTTATGGGACCTCTTTGCGAGAGACCCGTTGCCCACGTCGGGCTAGCATCATGAAAAAGAAAAACTATGGTATTTGTCATTTACCATTACTTATTCGGACTATAGTGGATTTAATTTTCCCAGAAGAGTTCCTTGTTCCATGCACGGTCTGTGTTTAACATATAAGTTTCTCAGGGGACCATTCTGAGTTTGTGTATATATATATATATATATGGGTGTATACGAATTTGGTGTTTGTTTCCAGAATTATATATATATATATATATGATGAATAAAACCACGTGTTACTTTCGTGAAATAATTTTCATATATATATATATATATATATATATATATATATATATTATGTCACATCTCGAAGATGCTACGTCGTGGAAAATGTCGTAACACCGCTTCCCGTCAATCAACGAAGTTAAGCGACAATGAGTCTGGGTTGTAAATGGATTGGGGACCTTCCTCCGCGTCCAAATCATGTGGCGACCCGTAACTGGGGATCCCACATAAATCTGTAGGTGCCCTTCGTCTTATAACTTTAGGGGTTGTGAAGGAGGTTAAACAAACCTATCATTATTTATTCACATCTTGAAAGCATAGGCTGAACCAGAGCTTTTGACTCGCACTGCCATAGGAATTGGTTGACATTTTATATGAGAGTACGCCAGAGGGTCTGTAGGAATTTTGGCTTCATTATTGAGAGACATTATTATTTTACTGTTTCCAAAAGTGTTCAGTAGGACTCTGTAGTAGAAACCTCGGCACTTAAACCCACCCTGATCTGCTCCTCTCTCTCCAAGTAAGCTTTGTTGAGTATTGCAGAATATTTTGAGTCGTTGTCTTGCAGGAAGATGAATCTCCTTCCACTTAAATGAACTACACTCGACAGTGAACTTGAAAGTATCCCTCACACCACAATAGAACTAAAACCACATTTCAAAATCTTACTGTTACACTTACACTGATAATTTTTATGGATATTTAGTCTCGCAAACCTTCTCTTTTCATTTCCATAAAGCTCAGATTTGGTCAAATTACTCCACAGAACATTCTTCCATTCATCACGCCAGTTCCGAGGTTCCTTTGTAAATACAAGTCCCCCCCCCCATTTCTTTTTCTATTACACATCGCAGATATACAGCTTTCTGAGAGACAATTTTCCTTGCAGTCCATGTTAAAACGTGGGTTACAAGGAAATTGTTCACAGCAATTCCATGATCTCCTTGAATGGTTGCACATATTTCTGGAGCTGTCTTAAAGCGATTTGCTAAAGAGAGTCTTTAAATAATGTGATCCTGTATTGCTGTAGTTATTTTAGGCGATCTTTTCTGGAGCGAGTAGCCAAATTGCCAATTTCCTACACTCGTTTTACGGTTCTTTGAACTGCTTTTTTGGATATTTTGACCTCCATTATAATTTCTCTTTGGCTGTTGCCTTATTTATGGACAGAAAAACATTTGGGCTCTTAATTTATGAGAGATCATGAGACAGATTGGTAAAAGAAAAAAAAGAAAAAAAATATATATATATATATTTCACCGCAAGGGGGTTCTAAGCTCGTGCTCTTGAGTGCTCTTTGTGCTCGTTTGTACGTGCTTGTTCCTGGAGGTTTCACGTGCGCCCTCCCGGCCCTAGCACCCAAGGATGATGGGGCTCGACCCTGCAGTCCTTGTCATCCTTGGTCTTTTTCCACTTCGACTGTCCCCTCCACCCTTTCTTTTTCCTCTGTCTTTCCTCTCACTTTTTCTTTGTTTTTCCGCCGAGATATGCCCTTTTAAATATAGGCGAATCGGTTCTTCCCGAACTTAAAAAAAAAAAAATATATATATATATATATATATTTCAACATCAGACCTTTTTCTAATTCAACCTAATGAAAAACTCGTTTAGTATTTTAAATAAAAATGCCTAACCGGGCATAACCTAACTTAATCTAATAAAACCTAACCTAACTTAACCTAATTAAGGTTACTTAACGTGAATTAACACTTTCATTCATGAATATTTTTTGTTTAAATTAAGAAATATAAAATTTATTGTTATTGAAAGCCAAATATTTTAGTAACTCGTCGTTTACATTCCACACATTTTGGCTTCCTTTTCCCACAACTAAATTAAACCTGTATAAACATGGAGAACCATTTGCAGAAAAATTGCACTTTAGTACATGCAAAAAACTTCACTTTTTTCTACGTGAAGGTCAAAATATGAAAATAAAAATCCACTCTAATAGACAGAGTTTATTTCCACAACAGTTTCGACCCCCACTGGCATCCTCCTCGGGTGGATACAGAAAAACGAATTTTCATATGCATTTTAGTACGATTTGTATTATTTTTTCCGGTGCGATATTGGAGTCTCACTAGTATTGAAAGGGTTAAACCGACCTTCATAAAATCGGACCTTCGACCCTGTATTTTGGTGTCGACTTTATGCAAATCAGCATTGTTCCTCTGCACTTCAACTTAACATTACATTGAATACATACCAGTTAGTCATGCAATACACAGAAAAACGTAGATTACATCAGTCAAAACATTAGATAAATATAACCATGTTTGTTACCAGAAACATAAGTAAGCATGGTTGATGGAAACATCGTATGGAAGAATTTGGTTTAACTAACCATCTGGATGGTTATATTAAAGTGTTAACCAAATTATTTTGTCTGCGTCAAACATTTGAGAAGACAGGGCTACCTCGTAGCCAAGTCGTAAGACAAGGCTACATCGTAGCCACGTTGGAACACCGCTTTCCCGTTAGATTAACGAGGTTAAGATACGTTGGGTATGTTCAGTGATTGGATGGGTAACCTTCCTTTGCATTCAGATGATGTAGCGACCTTAGATGGTTCGAGTTTCAGTTTCACGTAAGGTCTCACGTAGGTCCCCTGTGTTAAACAATCCCCAAAACAGGTTATGCATATTCTCATATTTCAAAATGAGTGATTGCGGTGGCGAACTCCGAGTATCCACCCACTGTACAATATCTTCAAGGATATTATAAACTTTTCGTTATATTACTTTATTATATGAACAAAACGCCAGAATGCATTAATTGCTCAAGAAAAGTATTGGCAGGGCCTGTTTCAGTTAGGTGCAAGGTTTGTGTTTAGGTTGCAAAGTAAACGTGTCGCGCATTGAGTTTGTTTGGCCTGAAAGGTGCCTCGTGCGGACAGCATTCGAAGTATAGTCTATTAGCTATGTCAGGGTGGTCCAACCTCTCGAGGAGAGAGGGCCACATGATTTTGCTTAATATCACAAACAGGCCACACATTTCATTATGGCTTTTTCTGAAAAGCAATAATTTTTCTTCAAGCTGTACTTCTCATAGTTATGTTGTTTATTAAGGTACATACAAAAAACATACTCTTAAAGAAGTTTTCTATTAATTCAGAAAATTACAACACATTTTACAATTTTGTTGTTTATTAAAGTAATTATTAAGTAAAAAAACACATTTTGAAGAAGTTTTCTATTAGTTCAAAAATTACACTGCGTATTGTCATTTTTGGATTAATAGAAATTAGTGAGAAATCTGAGGGAGTGGTTTCGCTTGGACCAGTGACTGAATACTAATGTCAATGTCGGTTGTTGAAAGTCTAAGACAGGCCTCAAAAGAAGGTTCCACTCGGTTGCGGGTCTTAGACTTCACATGTTTTAAAATAGAAAAATGCGCTTTTGCAAATGTAAGTGCTACCAAACATCGAGAAAATCTTAAGGGTGAAATCATGAAGATTGGGGAAGCGTTTCTCATAAAACAATTTCCAAAAGATTAGTTAGTGTTTGAATTAACATTACATCTTTGTATCCAAACCTGAAAATGTTAAAATGCATTAAATTACGTCACGATTTCATGAATTTTTACATTTTTACTTTTTAAATTTCTGAATTTTCGCCTTATGTGAGAGAGGATAAGGGGTTTGTTTTCACGTTTTTTGCCTTGATTAAATCCTTTAGTGTGTTCCATAGCTTTTTGGGATTGGATTTTTGTTCATCAATTTTTGAACAATAGTGATCTGCTTTTGCTTTTTTAATGACTGCATTGAGTCTGTTACAGTAATTTTTGTGTGTCTGTTTGGTAATAATATCAGTTTTCCATAATTTAAAGACCGTATGTTTGCGTTTAATAATCACAATGAGCACTCAGGTGATTAATCCATTGGTTGTGTTTAATTTTAGATATTATTACTTCTGATTTAAGAGAAAAGTTTGTGTTAAATATATCCATTAATTTACTTGAGAATACTTGAAATTTTGTTCCAATGTTGGGGTTATTTTCGATTATTCCAGTCCAATCAAAACCTGTTATTTCTCTAGGGAAATTTAATTAATTATTATAGCTGTTAAATATTTAGTCAAATTTTATATTTTCCTGCGCGGAGAAATGGGTGATTAGCATGGTGTATGAAGGCAAGTTAGCTGTGATATTTAATAATATTATAATTGAGATGCAGTCAAGCGAGGACCGTACCCAGATTTGATCTAGCAGAATCGAATTTCTAATGTCATTGTGAAGTGTATTTAGCTTTGTAATAACTTATTTAAAAGCACTTGCAGCCATGATGTTATGAAGGAAGATTGCGTTATTATTTGAATGTTCTTTAGTGAGATCAATATTTAAGTCTCCAACAATGACACAATTATTAGTGATACGATTGGAAGTTAGAATTCGATTGTCATCTGTAATAAAAGTTCGTAATTTACCAGCTGGTGGTCGGCTGATGCCTAATATTGAATATTGGATGTTATGAACATACATCTCACTTGCAAGTGCTTTTGAAATATCTTTTATGCTTGCCAGCTCATCGATACATTTACTTTTGCAGTTTGAGTCTTCAAATATACTTACATCCCCGCCAATGTTCCCTCTAATTTTTTTTAGTCCGTGTGCACAAGAAATTTTCGTGGTGCATACATTTAGATTCATGGTGAAAAATTGTGTAAACTTTTCTGAGCCCTATTATCTTCAAAATTAAATATATATAAATATTAAATACTTAATAAATATTATTTCCATAAGGTGATAGCTTGATCATTATGGTACTATTAAATGGATATTAAAAAACTGTTTACAATATTATATATTCTTAAAAAAGAAAAGATTTTATGCATTCTAAAAATATGAATAAAATAAAAAATAGTAAAATAAAATTCAACAAAATAAAGAAATAAAATAAAAATAACATTAATTGAAAATTACTATTTTAGTTATCATTTCTCAAAACAATTTTTAGCATTGAGCAATTTAAAATACACTATCAAGATTAATACATGATTTTATCCATTCACAAAATAGGAATAAAATAAAAAATAATAAAATTCAATAAAATAAAATATAATCAAAATAACATTAAATGAAAGTGCCTTTCATTTAAGTATGATTATGATTTCTCCCAACGATCTTTAGCATTTGCCCATTCCAAATAAATATACATACATCCGTCATCATTCAGGTAACTTTTAATTCGCATGAGCATGTCCAAATGATTTTCTTTCTAGCGGTTTCTTAATTTGTTCTTTATAGAATTCACGCGCACACCTTAGAGGGAACATTGCTCCCCGCCCCTATTGTTAGTCTTATATATATATATATATATATAGTAGCTTGTGTACCCTGGGATATTAAAAAATATCTTATTATTATCATTTATATATATATATATATATATATGGCTTTTGAAACTCAACATTTTTGTTTCATTATAAACATTATTAATAATGCTGTAATCAAGATGTTGTATTGTGATAGACATCTTTTTATTTCCAGCTAATAATGTCATGTTTCGATTAAAAGTTTTCATATAGATTTTATTTATCAATTTGTACTATTATTGCATAATATCATATTTCGAAATCTCCCTATGTTACACGCACCCTGCTCCAGAGAGAGAGAGAGAGAGAGGAGAGAGAGAGAGAGAGAGATTTGAAGTTACGTATGAGATACATAATTTAAAATTTTAGATCAAGGCGTAAATAATAATAATAAAACAGAGTATAATTTTTCTTTTAATTATACGCTAAAGTTACCTTAACAAGTTCACTTCAAAGGCGATCACTGAATAGAGACAAATAACAGATAAACAGATTAATAATAATCTTTGCCACACTATAAACAGTAAAGTTGTAAAGCCTTCAAGTGGAAATATTTACCCGTAAATTAACTTTTTTGTAACTTTAAAGTTTCAGGTAATAAAAGGTTCCTAACATTACCCGTAAAAGTTCCCTTTCTGGCGTATTTTTTTGGTATATAGGGTGAAAAAGAGAGGCAAGAAATTCACACTTAGTTAGTGTCTACAGGGTGTCCCGTAAGTCTGGACCCATAGGGATTTATAATATATTTTTTTATTATGTTATTATTATTATTTTATTATTATTATTTTTTTATTATTTTTTATTATGATTTTTATTTGTGGGGCCACTTGAAAGCCAAAGTGTACGAGGTCAAACTTCAGAACATTTTCCACCTTAAAGCACGCATTGTGGATGCGTGTCAAGAAATTTCTGCGACTGTGATTCAGAAAGTGCTGTCGCAGTGGAGATTGCGTCTTCAACTATGTGTGCGACACAACGGCGGACACTTTGAACAGATTATGTAATAAATTTTTTGACTATTTTGTAATTTTATTATTTTTCCCTATGGGTCCAGACTTACGGGACACCCTGTATGTGGTCTCCAATTTGGAATCTAATTCCGAGACGAAACTAAACGGTTTAAAATGTCAAAATTTCATCTGATACGGGACTTTTCAGCTTAAAATGGAGGGTATATATCTTAGCGGATACTGCGCCGATTATATACCTGAAGGCCCCCTGGAAGGATTGGTATGTGGGCCCCCCTGTTTACTCAGTATTTTATTATGAATGTTTTTTGTGTACATAACAAGCAAACTGATTAATTATACGTACAAGTCACTATTCAGAACATACAGTATGAATAAACAACTCAGAAGAAAATGACCATTGCATTTTTCGAATCAATTATATTAATTCTATCAGCATACAATTTACAAATGCAGTACCAGTCCATGCAGGCAAGACAATTGTTTACTGCAAGATTTTCATAATTAGGAGTGTACTTTCCTTGCCTTCTCTCTAGCAAAGTGGTAAATGATTCTGGTGAAATTTAAAGTACGGGCTAACTGGCTTTCAATTACAATGGTTCCCAGATCTGTCAGTCGGTCTTGGGCATTGGTGAACCGCAGATAATATTTTATCTGTTTCAGTTTGACTATGATAATCTCTATAAAATGTATGTTCATTAATTATATTTCCTCTCTGTTATTTAATCAATTACTTTATTAATATTTTTAGATTTTATCCTCCCTCTTTCCGGGCCTCCTAGAGGTCCTGGCTCGGGGGATTTAACCCGGCTCTCCCGCCCTCTCCGCGGCCCTGTACATAATAAGAAACTGGCTCAGGCCAAACAAATGCGGCCAGCTGCGTCAATTCCTGTATTATTATTACCAACACCGGCGGAAGTCGAACCCCCGACTTCAGTCTTCATTTCGCATAGGAGAAAACGATGTTACCCACTGAACCACGGGAGCTAGCAACCAAACAACATAACCAGATTTATCGTCAAAATACTGTACCGTCAACAAAAACTTTTATTTATAATGGCTTTTAAGAACTGAAAATTAAACAATGAATTGGAGGATATTTTTTACAGATTAATTAATTACCTTTCAATAAAGTTTATCCTTAAATAAATTTCAGTTATCTTCGCAAGAGTTATGTGGAAAGAGTGAAGAAAGAATAATATTTTCAACTGAACTTTCAGCGAAGAAAATGTTTTAAAGGAATTTTAGCCCTAATCTTTTCGCTGATGTTTGTTTTGTTCTCGATATTTTCACGTTTCTTGATTTCACTCATTACTATCTATCTATCTATCTATCTATCTATATATATATATATATATATATATATATATATATATATATAACTGCAATGACCGCGCAGTATATAAATTAATAGAAACGACATAAGTATTAAGGAACGCTTCTGCACACGAAGAGGAGAGATAACGAATAAATGAAAAATGAGGCGAACCGCCCAGGAATCGAACCCAGGGCCTTCCAATTGCCGGTTGGACGCGCTACCATTATGCTACGGACCTCAATTAATCACAAATCGAAATTCTCCCACATAGGGCAGAAACTAATGCCCTGAGAGGGCACCCTCGCAAATCGTGAATATGCGCATATAACTGCAATGACCGCGCAGTATATAAATGAATAGAAACGACATAAGTATTAAGGAACGCTTCTGCACACGAGGAGGAGAGATAACGAATAAATGAAAAATGAGGCGAACCGCCCAGGAATCGAACACAGGGCCTTCCAATTGCCGGTTGGACGCGCTACCATTATGCTACGGACCTCAATTAATCACAAATCGAAATTCTCCCACATAGGGCAGAAACCAATGCCCTGAGAGGGCACCCTCGCAAATCGTGAATATGCGCATATAACTGCGCATATTCAGCTCTTAGAAGGTGATTTTGACATCTGAAAATTTGTCTTGAAAGATCTTTGAGCTGAAACTACACTTCTTCCATGCTCATAATATTGCTCAGTTATGAAACGCACCTGTTCCACAGTCCATGCAGTCATCTTGAAGGGTTAGTTTTAACTAACACTTTTATTTTGTTTTGTATCTTATCTTGTCTTGTATTTTCAAAACCTATACAATCCTGTACAAACTTGTAACTATCCTCTTTCGAATGATGCGTATGATTTTATAAAAGGACTTATACTTTAAGAGTTACAGGGGTTTCTTTTGGGTCCCATTTCTCTGGATCACCCTTTATATCCAAATTTCTCTCTCTCATTCCATGCATTGAGAACAGCCACTTAGACCATCACGAGCCGCGCAATGAGTACCACATATATATATATATATATACACACACAGGGTGGCGTAGTATCGCGATACAGGATCTTTCCACAAAGCAATGAGACAAGCAGTGAGGAAGAGGACGAGTTCTTTAGTTTTAAGAAACGAAAAATTTGTGAGACTCAGAACAAACCTCGTCAAGAATTATGTAATTATTTAGTGAATAATTCATCAGACATTCAACAATTACACATGTATCCTTTGCTAAAGGAACTGTTCATAGAATACAACACTACACTGCCATCAAGCGCTCCGGTTGAGAGACTTTTTAGTATAGCTGGAAATCTCTTTCCTTCAAAGAGAAACAGAATGTCTGATGAATTGTTTGAGAAGTCACTGTTTGTAAAATTCAGTAAAAATAGAAAGTAGGCCCCCCCCCCTAATTCAGTTGTTTCATAATATGTCATTATGATGTATGTACAGTATACAGAGTGTTTATAAAGTCCCTATCTATTTCAGTGAAACGTAGCAAAAAGGTTAAAATTCAATAACAATATGATAGAAGGCATACATTTAATGAATACTTAAGCATATGATTGTACATGAGCACCATCAGTATCTCTACAGAGTTCGAATCTGTCAGCAGCATTGCGGAACACATTTTGGAGCATGACGGGTTATTTTTATATATGTAGCCCTCGTTTGATAGATGTTTGATTTGACAAAGCCCCATGCAAAGAAATATAAGGGCGTTAGGTCAGGAGATCGAGCCGCCCAGGGCCTGTTGCTTCCACGTCCGATCCACGATTTGGAAATCGTTCATTTAGGTACTCCCGAACAATGTTTGCGTAATGACAAGATGCCCCATCTTGTTGAAAGATGACGGTGTTTAAAATGCCATCTAAATGAAGCTGGGACATTTACGTGCTCGTATCGTAACAGCAGTTACAAAAATAACCCCTGTCATGCTCCAAATATGTTCTGCAACGCTACTGACAGATTCGAACTCTGTGGAGATACTGATGGTGCTCATGTAGAATCATATGCTTAAGTATTCATTAAATGTATTCCTTCTATTATATTGTTATTGAATTTTACCCTTTTTGCTACGTTTTTACTGAAACAGATAGGGACTTTATAAACACCCTGTATATACACACAAGTACATATATTATATTTTATATATATATATATATCTATATATATATATTTTTTTTTAATTTTTTTTTTAAGTTCAGGAAGAACCGATTCGCCTCTATTTAAAAGGGCATATCTCAGCGGAAAAACAAAGAAAAAGGGAGAGGAAAGACAGAGGAAAAAGAAAAGGTGGAGGGGACAGTCGGAGTGGAAAAAGACCAAGGATGACAAGGACTGCAGGGTCGAGCCCCATCATCCTTGGGTGCTAGGGCCGGGAGGGCGCACATGAAACCTCCAGGAACAAGCACGTACAAACGAGCACAAAGAGCACTCAAGAGCACGAGCTTAGAACCCCCTTGCGGGTATATATATATATATATATATATATATATATATATATATATATATATTATACATTATATATTATATATATACAGGGTGTACATAAAGTCAGGATCTATTTTTGTGAAGCACTTGGAAATTATATAGAATTCAATCATAAAATGATAAAGTGGTAACATTTATTAAATAATTAAGAGTAGGATTCGACGTGACGCCCATCAGTATCCCTGCACAGCTCAAATCGTTCCGCAGCATTTCTAAACACATTCCGGAGCATTTGCGGGGTTATGTTATCTGCAGCAGTTCGTATACGTGTACGTAAGTTTTCAAGACTCGTAATCTTCGTCTGATAGACGTGCGACTCGATAAAGCCCCATGCAAAGAAATCTAAAGGGGTTAAATCTGGTCATCTCGCGACACAAGGTCTGTTGCTTCCGCGTCCGATCCAGCGATTTGGAAAACGTCCATTTAGATAATCCTGAACAATTTTGGCATAGTGACAAGGAGCACCATCATGTTGATAGACGACGGTACTAACAATCCTATCCCCAATCAGCTGAGGTTCAAGGAATTGCTGCAACATGTCCAGAGAAATAAGCCCCGTAACTGTAGCTTCGGCAAAGAAAAAAACGACCATAAACCTTAGATTTTGTTAAACCCATAAAGACATTAACTTTAGGTGAGTCTCTTTCCCAATTTTGGACGAAATCATTCGGTCTTTCATCTGCCCAAATTCGACAGTTATGGCGATTTACTTTTCCACACGTATGGAAAGTGGCTTCATCACTAAAGAGAATGTTGTCCATTGAATTATCACTCCAGATTTGTTCTACGAGATCAGCACACACAGCACTTCGTCGAGGGAAATCTTCCTCATGTAAATCATGTAATACCTGCAAATGATAGCTTTTCTTCTGCAAATTAACTTTCAGAATTTTGTGCACAGATGACGTCGGGAGGCCGAGTCTGTGTGATGCAGCACGAACGGACGTACGTAGCTCCTCAGTGATAATTCCGCGTACTGCATTCACGGTAAGATCTGACATACACGGTCGTCCTGATCTTGCTTCATCATTTACAGATCCCGTTCGTTTAAATTTGTTCACCAATTTTCGTATTGTCTTGTCTATTGGCCCCGGCTTATGAAATCTCCTTCTAAACTTCTCTCTGATGTCATTGTATTTCTTTCCCTCGATTCGCCAAATTACTATTGCCACACGCTCTTCTGTATTCATTCTAAGGGCTTCTGAAAAGAAAAATAGAAAAAATAATTATTTCACAAAAATAGATCCTGACTTTATGTACACCCTGTACTGTATATGTATCGTATCATATCGTATCGCGATACATATCTTTTTCATATATCTAGTATCGTAACGAGATACATTTTTGCCAATGTATCGAGTAGCCTATCGTATCGCGTTACTTTTTTTGGCCCCGATACACCACCCTATATATATATATATATATATATATATACACACACACAGTGGTGTAGTGTCGCTGACAACGAATCCATCGGCCCCGGGCTCGAGACCCGGTGACGGCAGGCGGCGCGCAGCAAAACCCAGCTGTTCATCCTTCCACACAATAAAGAAAGTGGTTGGTAAATAAATGGGTACCCTGGGTGGTCTAGTGGTTAAGACGCCTGGCTGCTGGTGGGGCGTGGTTCGGATTCCACGTTAAATTGTAGGTTTGAGGTGAAGTGAAAAGCTTGACCTTCGTCAGAATGAACAATTCGGGCGGAACTAACCAAAGGTTATTTGTAGGAGGATGTTCATAGAGGAAATAAAATCTACGGGAAACATACTGAAAATTTCGAAATTCAGCAACAATTCATAATTAATTGTTTGGGTATATGATCTGACCGATATAAAAAATAACTGACAAGTTGACACTGTACTCTGCGCCTAATTTATTATATTAGGCGTATCATTTCTCCAATCACTTGTGAATATTTTATGAATTTGGAAATTTTCAGTATTTTTTCCATAAATTTCTTTTCCGCGGCGAACATTTTCATATATATATATATATATATAATATATATATATATATATATATATACAGGGTGGGCCGTAAGTTTCCATACATAGGAAAATTTAAATTATGGTCTTCACGTGCGTCGGTATTTGGATCAGCAGTTTCCGGATGCTTGGATTGGTCGGCGTGGTCCTGTGGAGTGGCCTCCCAGATCCCCAGATCTCACCCCCCTTGATTTCTATCTTTGGGGGCACTTGAAGGCCATGGTGTATCAGGAAAAGATACGAGACATAAATCATCTAAAGGAACGTATCACCAACGCCATTACAAGCATAACGTCAACTGTGCTAATGCGTGTTCATCAACAGTGGGGAACACGTATTGAAATGTGTTTTCAAAACAATGGCAACCATGTAGAGCATATTATATAAATAAAAATGGTTGTCCATAAAAAAATGTTTATTTTTCCTATGTATGGAAACTTACGGCCCACCCTGTATATATATATATATATATATATATATAATACAAAAAGAGAGAGAGAGAGAGAGAGAGAGAGAGAGAGAGAGAGAGAGAGAATTTTGCCGAGTCTCACCACAATTAAGACATCACGATAAAAATAGTAATGCGTGCTGACTACAAGCATCCCCTTTTCTTTGAAATTCTCTACAATGAAACTGAGTTGCGTGGACAAGACTGTTTAGATTGCGTTACACCTCCTTTCTCCAAGAATATAATGAAGATTATCAGCAACAACCATTTTGGAAGATCATTTTTGCTTTAAAAAGAACCCGAAATTTAACAACAGTTCTCAGGTTTTATATCGGTTGTTGCTAATCAAATCAACCTTTGTTTATTCGTTCGATCGTTCGTCTGTTTTCTGTTTGGTTGTTTATTATTTGTTTATTCGTTTGTTTGTTTGTTTGCATGTTTGTTTTTCACTTTCGATATTAATGAAGAACTGCAAAATGGATTTTACTCAAATGCTCTCCCTTCAAAGTTGGTTGGGAGTCATTTCCTTTATGGAAACTTATATACATATACAGGGTGTTTGAAAACTTTCTGTACAAATTGTAATGGGGGATAGGCAACACCAAGACAAACCCTTTTCGTCTATAAGTGTATGTCCGCTGACGTCACCATTCGGCGCGAGAGGGCGCCGCTGCAATTGGCTAAAAGGTGAAGTGTGCTAGACTCGCGCTTGCCGCGGGCATTCTTAAATCGGACGTAGTACGCGTAACATGGAGCGCTTCACGACTGCTGAGATGGCTGACATGCATATGGTGTATGGGGCTGCCAATGGAAACGGAAGAGCTGCTGTGAGGTTGTACCGACAGCGCTTCCCAAACAGACGTGTGCCAAACCACCAAACGTTTGCGCATTTGCATCGGCGACTGCGAGAAACTGGAACATTCCATGCAAACATGCATGACACTGGTCGGGAGAGAAACGTGCGCACTCCTGACATGGAAGAAGAAATCCTACGGCGATTTGAGGACAATCCAAGCGCAAGCACGCGAGGTGTTGCACGTATCCTCGGTGTGAACCACGACCTGGTCTGGAGAGTGTTGCACGAGCAGCAGTTACATCCGTTTCATCGTCAGAGAGTCCAGGCATTACAACCTCGGGATTACCCTCTTCGTGTGGAATTCGCACGCTGGTTTCTGCAGCAGACAGCGGTGCAGCCTAATTTTCCGGCTTATGTGCTGTTCTCAGATGAGGCCTGTTTCACACGTGAGGGTGTGTTTAACATGCACAATTCTCACGTGTGGGCGCACGCAAATCCACATGCTACACGGGTGCATGCTCATCAAGAACGGTTCGCCGTCAATGTTTGGGCGGGTATCGTCCATGGCAAGTTGATTAATACTGTAGTATTCAGACTGGAAGTGACTACTTGTCTGTAAACAGATAATAATCAATTGTTTGCAAAATTTTTAATTATTTTTATATTTATACCGTGAGAATAGAACAATTAGAATAATTTTGTGGTTTTGTAAACGCTGAATGCAAAAATGGTTTGGGGTAACACCAAAATTCGATTCAGTCATTATCATCAGTCATTGAAAGAATTGTTGACATGCTTGATGCTCTTAAATGATACCCTTTGTCTCAAGAAAAGCCCCTTGTTATGAGTGTTAACTGTTTGACTGATCCTATACCATTCCTGTAGTTCAATATTTTGCGAAACCAACTTCATTTATACATTTCAAGCATAAAATAAACTAGGGAAAGATGGATTATAATTATCAGCAGCTGAAACAGTTCGGGAATTTTTCCACGAAAATACACTCTTTATCATTTAAAAAGTGAAGGATCTATTGGAAGAAGTGGAGGAGAGTGGAGAAATTGGAATGTCAGAATTTGAAAACTTGTTAAGGAAATATTTTTTAGGTGGATTCACTTCAGACATTAATGTAGGTTAATCTCGAGTCAAATTTTAAGTGGGATGAGGAGTCCACTAGCTTAAATTTTATAATCATCTACTTGAATAGTCCCTTACAGTTGACAAAAATGATCCCTTTGATCTCGTACATTAAGAAATTTGTGGAAGAAAATGAACAAGATTTGAAAAAAAGAGCATTTTACTATCTGCAATTATGATTGTGAAATCATACTTTAAACACACACACACACATACATACACACACACACACACACACACACACATATACACACACACACACACAAACACACACGCACACAATATTTTTGCTGGCCAGCCAAAATTATTGGAACAAATCCATCCAAAATAATCGATAAAGTGCTCAAATGCCAATAAGTTCTGCTTTGGAGTAGTTTAGTCATCATTTGTTAAACGTTACTTCAGTAGATTTATTTAACATTTCTAGGTATACCAATGTTAATTAATACGTAAAAATATTACGAATAAAATATTACGAATAAAAGACTAAACTTAATTTTACCTTTTTTCTTAAAATTACTATTATTATAATTTTTCATGTTCCGGATTCACATTTATATATATATATATATATATATATATATATATATAT
Organism: Bathynomus jamesi; assembly: GCA_023014485.1. NCBI lineage: Eukaryota > Metazoa > Arthropoda > Malacostraca > Isopoda > Cirolanidae > Bathynomus > Bathynomus jamesi. Next base: position 774,744 of record JAJOZX010000662.1, on the reverse strand, counting down.
ATAACAAAAGTGACCCCACCAGGATTTGAACCCGGACTCTCCTGAAGAGGAGTAGGGAGCGCTACTGTCACACTACAAAAGGATAAAAATGAGCACAATCTGTGCAGAGGTGTTTTACGATGTTAACACGCGTGCTCATGCACCTTTCAACCTTTCAAAGGTTCCGTGCGATGATTCTTCATTTCACGAAGGTCAAGCTTGTCGTCCCTCCTCTCCCATCCTATATATAAGAGGATTGTCGCCCCTCATATATATATATATATATATATATATATATATAGTGTCAATAAATTATTTATCTTTACAAATTCATTTCAATTTGAATTGAATTTGTGAAGATAATTTATGGACATTATATATATATATATATATATATATATATATGCTTTTGTGAGGGTTTGAACGACGGTTCAGGATCGACCTACGGTCGACCCCTCTGCAGCATCCCGCCTCATTTGCTGGACTTGGTGGGGAAGGAAATTGCTTTCCAATCTTCTACCCTCGTAATCAACCAAGCATGGCTGGTCAGAGGCTTTGCACGGGAACCTCTCCAGTTGGTTCTTGAAATTATTGAGGTTAGTGTGCTGGAGATTCCTCAGTTCTTTGGGCAAGATATTAAAAAGTTTTGGGCCTCGCATTCCGAGGGTATTTTCCATCCTCGTTTTCACGGGTCCCTGCCCCACCGCAGCTGGGACAGTACAAAAGCTGCCCCTTCTTTCATTCTAGTGTGCTTCTATTTTTTTCTAAGGTTAGGAACAAAACCCTCGAGTATTTTCCATATGTATATTATTGTGTACCGCTCGCGTCTTCTTTCCAGACAGTAGCGTTTCAGGGGTTGTAGTCGAGACCTGTAGTCTTCACCTTTCGTTTCCTTTATCTTCGACGTAAAATCCTTTGTGTGGCTTCTATGTTCGCAATGTCTCGTTTTCTGTTATGGGCTTGTGAGTACTAAGCAATACTCAATCATTGGTAGGACTAGACTCTTCCATAATTTTAAAATGATGTTTGCTTTCCTGCTGTGGAAGCTCCTCCAGATAATTCCCATTATATAGGCCTATATATTTTTTTTCTACGCAACTACTTCTATCTGTTATTAATAAATAAAAATGCAGCATTATTTAGAGGTAATGTATATACTCATAACAAGGGTTGGCAAACCAAGGCACGCGTGCCGCACAGTGTGGCACGCGAAGAGATTTTGTGTGGCACCCTAATTCACAAAAAAAATATGAAAATTATATTTATTACAAATAAAGAAAGAAAAAAATAATCTTCATTGTATTTATCCCTCATCACATTCAGACTGACGACTTTGATATAAAAAATTCACTTTTCCTAAAGGCAACGGATGAAATGAATTTAAGAACCTGCTATTCGTTCTATAACCATAGCCTTTCTACAGGGCCGGCTCGAGATTTGTCAGCGCCTCGGGCAAATTGAATTTCAGTTCCGGTAAGACTTTTTACCATTTTAATAATTTTTTCATAGTGATAAAAACACTACAAATATAGGAATAAAGAATTTATTCCAGATAAATTAAAAAAAATCCAAACGCAATTAAAGACATTCATATCCGTTCATTATCTTAACTAAAATATTTTTTCCTCTACTTTAGATCTGCAAATTTTTTCTCTAGCACTTCTATATTTATATTTCTGACAAGTTCACTTTCTATTGACAAAATTGCTAAAGAATTTAATCTTTCTCGTGTCATGGAAGACTTTAAGTATGTCTTTATCAGTTTTAGCTTACTAAAGCTTCTTTCTCCCGTGGTCACAGTTATTGGAATTTTAAGCATTATCCTTAATGCAACTCGCAGATTTGGCATAACAGCCTGCAGTTTGTTAGTGTTGATAAATCTAACTCTTTGTATTGGGGACTTTACGTCTCCGGGAAATATTGTAGTTGAAATGTCTAATTCAGTCAGTAAGTCGCAGCCATTAATATCGCTACTTTCTTGATACCTTAACTTATCCTCCATACTTTGACACACACTCGTCAGTTCATTTTTACCTGGTAAATCTTTTAAGTTACTTAAAAATCCCCACGAGTTATTGGAATTTTGTAACTGTTCGAATCTTTTTGATATAGAAATTATGGCTTGTCTACCAACACTCTCGTACTCAAATTACCTTTTCTTGCTTCTTGCGCCTTACTCTTGAAAAAACTTGATGGTTGCCATTATGTTAACATACATACAAACACGTATACTATTATAATTGTTAAGAATTTGTCGTAAGAAATTTACGACACATTCCTGAACAATTTTACTGAATGTCAGACGATTTTTATATTTTGAATTTATTTTTATTCATTTGTTAAGTTTTTTCTTTCCGTTTTTTTTAGCGCCCCCAGCACATTACGCCCCTGGCAACCGCCCGGTTAACCGGGCCTTGAGCCGGCCCTGCCTTTGTAATAAAATTTTCTTAAGACTGTTGATGTAATTTTTAAAACTACTAGTACAGTTCCCGCCGCTTCGCTGACGGTTAGACAGGCTAAACTACAAAAAAAGAACCCAGCCGTGAAAATTTTGAGCTTCACATGGTGTCAACATTTCTGAATCTGGTATCTCCCAAAACCTCCTCACCCCCATTCATACAACTTGGGGGCTAACCCCCTCCCCCATTACCCCCACCCCTCCCCATTACCCCCACCCCTCCCCATTACCCCATCCATCCCCCATTACCCCCACCCCCACCCTTCCCCCATTGCTAAACTACAGAAAAGAACACAGTCATGAAAATCTTGAGCTTCACATTGCCGCCCATAATACAATTTCTGAATTTTTTTTACAATTTCTGAATTTTTTTCTCACAATTTTTTCTCACAATTTCTGAAAGTGTGACGGACGGACAGACAGACAGACGGACAGCTTTCTTATTATAGTATAGATTGATGATTAAAATGCTTTTGATAATAATTAAAAGTTAAAAACTGTATCAGTGTATAATTTACGACTACTTCTTTATTACAGTGTTAATATACCGTATTTACTATTATTATAAACTAGTACAGTTCCCGTGTCGCTTCGCTGACGGTTAGACAGGCTAAACTACAGAAAAGAACGCAGCCGTGAAAATTTTGTGCTTCACATTGTGTCAACATTTCTGAATCTGGTATCTCCCAAAACCTTCTCACCCCCATTCATGCAACTTGGGGGCTAACCCCCTCCCCCATTACCCCCACCCATCCCATTACCCCACCCATCCCCCATTACCCCCACCCATCCCCATTACCCCACCCATCCCCCATTACCCCCACCCCCACCCTTCCCCCATTACTGCCCGGGATAAATTTCACAAACAGACAAACAGACAGGCTAAACTACAGAAAAGAACACAGTCATGAAAATCTTGAGCTTCACATTGCCGCCCGTAATACAATTTCTGAATTTTTTTTCTCAATTTTTTCTCACAATTTCTGAAAGTGTGACGGACGGACGGACGGACGGACAGCTCTCTTATTATAGTATAGATAATAAAATAATTATATTAAACACATAAAATTATAATATTGCAACTTATATTTGAAAAAACAATGATGGCACGCGCGGAGGGTCTTAAAGTTTAATATTGATAAGTGGCACTCCATAGAAAAACGTTGCCGATCCCTGGTATATAAAATGCTTCCCTGGAGTCTGCATTCTTGTTGATACGGAAAGAGCATTAAAGTATCAACAAAAATAGTTAGTTATTTTTAATAACAGATATATGTATAGAATTTGAAAATACAAAGTCAATTCACAAAGTAATGATATATGAGTATACAGGGTGTTTCACAACCGGTCTGCCATACTTTGGGGGGTGATATCGAGTAAAAACGTTTATACAACATAGGTGCTATTTCCAACCGTTGCGGAGCTACAGACGTTTTAAGATGTACAAACAACAAATCCCTACTTGTGTGTAATTCGATAGATGGCAGCACTGATGGTAGTTTCGGTTAACGAAGTTACCACTACTAATCCTCAGTTTTTTCTTTCAGTTGGTTCTGATCTGTGGTACGAAACACTGTGTTGCGCTAAAGTGAAAAATCAAAATGAATCAACAGTTCACACCCGCTGAATACGATGCTATCCATTTAATTTTTAGATTCTGTGATGGTAACAGCTGAGCGGCAGTTGAGGAATGTCGAAAACGTTTTCCGAACGGCCGAATACCGAACAGGCAAGTGTTTAGTGACACACACCAGAGATTAAGGGGAACAGGAACAAGTGTTCCACGTAACCAAGAACATGTAGCTCGACGGCGCGTTGCTGTGGAAGAGCGCATACTGGACCTAGTACAACGTGGCCAACTATCAATGTTCGAAGGATTTCTAGACGAACTGATGAATCCGCATCGCGTGTATGGCGAACCATACATGATAAGAGTTTGTATCCCTATCATTTGCAACATATGCAAGCTCTTCAACCGGATGATTACGATAAACGTGTTCAAATTTGCCACTGGATGGTTAGGCATCGCCAAATTTTTAATCGCATACTGTTTAGTGATGAAGCACAATTCATTCGGGATGGAATTAACAGTAGACGAAATTCCCACTTGTGATCCGCCGATAATCCCCACGGTAACGTTGAAGGAAACTTTCAACATCGATTCACGGTGAATGTTTGGTGCGATGTAATTGGAGATCAGCTGATTGGACCGTTCGTTTTGGAACAACGATTAACTGCTGATATTTAAGTAACTTCCCTGACGAACGAATTGCCGCTTTTGATGGAGGACGTGCCCCTGGAGACAGGGCGCAGGATGTTCATTCAACACGATGGTGCGCCACCACATTTTGCTCGTCATATTACGGATTACTTGAATCAGTGGTATGGGAATCGTTGGATTGGTCTTGCTGGTCCAATATCGTGGCCCCCGACATCTCCGGACCTAACCCCGTTAGATTTCTTTTTATGGGGCCTTATGAAAGAGATTGGTCTACAAGACCAAAGTACAAATGAGAGAGGAACTCTTGCGGCAGATTATGGATGCCGCTGCTTACATACGAGAACACCCCGAAACGACTCAATGGGCAAGGCTGTGCATTGAAAACCTAGGCGGACATTTTAAACATTTATAAGATATCTCATAAAATGCAGCAATAAATACATCAAATTAATACTCGTTTATATTTTCCGTGCATCTTAAAACGTCCGTAGCTCCGCGATGGTTCGAAATAACACCGATGTTGTATTAACTTTTTTACTCGATATCACCCCCTAGATCACTCCCCAAAGTATGGCAGACCGGTTGTGAAACACCCTGTATATACGTATACATATATACTACCTACTATTTGCCACCTTCTCGTAACTTCTCGTAAATATTTGATTTTGATGTAGAATACATATATATATATACACATAACAATAATAAAGATGTGGACGAAATAAGAGAAATATATCCAGCTCATATCAAATATCGCTTTTCCACTGGTTCCATGAAAGGCTAACATGTCTTGGCATCGAAGAAATGAGGTTTTTACATCAGATTACTTCTCATTCAGAGTCATCCTTATTCACAGTCGAAGTATCGCTTTTCCACTGGTTCCATGAAAGGCTAACATGTCTTGGCATCGAGGAAATGAGGTTTTTACATCAGATTACTTCTCATTCAGAGTCATCCTTATTCACAGTCGAAGTATCGCTTTTCCACTGGTTCCATGAAAGGCTAACATGTCTTGGCATCGAGGAAATGAGGTTTTTTACATCAGATTACTTCTCATTCAGAGTCATCCTTATTCACAGTCGAGGTCCGCAAGTGAGAATACACGAAGTGAGAAATCCATATTTGGAAAAAGTTTTTTGATTTGTAGTAGAATGCCTTTCGCATTCCTATTCACGGTGAATGCTCCAAGTGGGAACGGCTAACATTTCCTAACCTAACTGAACTTAGCCTAACCTAACCTATCCTTACTTAACCTGGGCCAAAGTGGGAAAACCGTGGATTAGAATTAGAATAGCCTGACGGGAATGGATCAATTTGAGAATTTCCGCCACTGAGAGCCTTACTTGCGGATTTCTTACTGTAGGACGAAGAACGAAATGGGGATGACATTGAGTGGGAAGAGACCTTTGCATCACTTTGCATCATAACAAGGTCTTGCCAAGGCTCAGGCAAATTTTCATCCAGAACCACGACATATGTGGGAAAAAAATCTTGGATTCTGCGAGTAACGATCAAAGTGTTCGGTACAGAGTTGGTGTCGGATCTATATTTTTTTTTATGGAAAGACCAATTTCATCCATATATATATATATATATATATATATATATCTGTTAATTTAGCCTAACTTAACATAATTTGACCTTCCCTAACCCAACACAATCGTAATTAATTTAATACAACCCAAAGAAAATTTGTCGATATAATATTCTGTCTATAAAATACCCCAAGATAGTTGGATCCACGGCTTCTCTTTAGATGCCCATTCGTTCCTCTCATTGAATGGTGTATTTAAAGGCGTGATATGTGTCATAATCTTTTTGCAACATCTGTGTATTTCTCTTCAATTAATTCTTCTGGAACAATGGGAGGAGATGATTGTTGAAAGTGGGTGGGTATTTAAAAGGATTAAAGAGCCCTTCGATATGCTAGTCTTTTCGGCATCTAAAATCGTTTTCGCATGTTGTTATACTTGAACTACCGTGTTCAACCATGGGCTACAAACAGAGATTCCTAAATTGCTTGATGTTCAGCTTTTGTCCTTACCTATGCACGACAATTCAGCGTGAACTGATTAAGCTGAAACTTATCCAAACAGATATCCAAACTTCCATGGTTTTATGTACAGGGTGTCCCAGAATTAACTATCTATTTCAATGAAATCGGACAAATTTTTTAAAAACACTTTTATTTATGTTTATCATGTTTAATATGTGTTAAATATGTATAAATTTCTAAATTTTTTTCATAATTTTATTTTCATAATTTTTTCATTATCTGGTCCAATGAAAGACCGTCTGAAATCATAGAATGGCAAAGAGACTCTCCAAAAGTTAACGTGTGGCTTGGAATGACCAAATCCAAAATTTATGGCCCATTCTTCTTTGCGGAGGCAACTGTAACAGATACCGTCTACCTTAATATGCTTCAGCAGTTTCTCGAACCACAGCTTCTTGATGATGGCATTCTTGATAATGTTGTGTTTCAACAAGAAGCATTGATCTTTTGGCGATAAACCTTTGTTTTTATGAAACCCCATGCAAAGAAATCCAGGGGTGTCAAATCCGGAGAACGCAGAGGCCAAGGTTGAGGTCCTCCACGTCCAATCCACCGATTCGGAAGGCGTCTGTTGAGGTATTCTCGAACAATTAGAGCATAATGACATGGTGCTCCATCTTGTTGAAACACAACATTATCAAGAATGTCATCATCAAGAAGCTGTGGTTCGAGAAACTGCTGAAGCATATCAAGGTAGACGGTACCTGTTACAGTTGCTTCTGCAAAGAAGAATGGGCCATAAATTTTGGATTTGGTCATTCCAAGCCACCGTTAACTTTTGGAGAGTCTCTTTGCCATTCTATGACTTCAGACGGTCTTTCATTGAACCATGAAAAAATTATGAAAATAAAATTATGAAAATTTTTTAGAAATTTATACATTTTTAACACATATTAAACATGATAAACATAAATAAAAGTGTGTTTTTAAAAAATTTGTCCGATTTCATTGAAATAGATAGTTAATTCTGGGACACCCTGTATTATATGTACGACTAGAGCTAATCCTCAGTTCATCTTAAAAATTGGCGCCATATGCGATGTCTACAAGCCTCCTGAACAAAGATTTTTATGAACCATTACATTTGGAAGCCCAAAAGCTTGAACTTGCAGTAGTGGAGGCCATATTTGCAAAGAGGTTATTTAATGAATCGGCTGTCATTGGGATCACTGTAAGAATTTCCGCCTTGTGTGAGGGAGCACAACGGTTTTGTACATTGCAAAGTAAAGTTCTTCTATGCAGACCACCTTTTCTAAAAATCTAATTAATAGTTTCATTTGAACAAAATATGAGACTATTTTGAATCAATTTTATTTTTAAACTGGTTCAAAATCAGCCCAGAAAGGAAAGCAAAGGCTTCTATGATGGAACATTCATTTCGCAAAGAAATCGCTCCATAATCGAGTTATGCAGCAAATGGGGCAATTAAATACTTAGAAAAGGTGGTCCGTAGGAACTAATTATATTTCACAGTGTTGGAACAACTTCCCTCTCTGGACCGATTTTGAACCAATCATATCATCATAAATAAAATTTATTCAAAATCGTTCCAGAAAAGAAGGCTGAACCATCATTTTACCAAGAAATTGTTCCATATTCGATTCAAATGGAAAAATAATTTTTTTTATGACGGTGGTCTGTATGAAACAACTTTACAGTGTATAATTATAGGTATAGGAATTTCTTTTTGACTACAGTATAATAAGTATAATAAGTATAGTGTATAAGTATAATAAGTATAATAAGCATAAGTATAAGTATAATAAGTATAATAAGCATAAGTATAAGTATAATAAGTATAATAAGCATAAGTATAAGTATAATAAGCATAAGTATAAGTATAATAAGTATAATAAGCATAAGTATAAGTATAATAAGTGTAATAAGCATAAGTCCAAAAAAATTAAAAAAAGTATAGGTATAAAAACGAATCTGAATTCCATCCTTGCTATGTACATACACTTCTCAGACAAAGAAAAAACGATTTGAAAAGTGGTAAATTCGAACTTAATTCACTAACTTATGTACTTAAATTTCAAAGGATGGATATTTTATTTAACGAATCGCTCCATAATGGAAAGAATATCGTATCCATCCAATTCTCTCAAAGAAAAAAGATCACAAAAGAAGTTATTTATCTTTCTTGATCAATGTAAATATAAGTAATTGAAAAGCGGATGAAGAAAGGTATATATAATAACCATAACTTAAACCAAAATTTGCATATAGATTGATTATTCAGTAGAAGATTAATAAAGAATGTATATAGGATTCGTTGAGAACTGTATCAAATGAAAGTTTTTAACCATTTTGTTCCTTGTTACGAGTCAAAATATGTTAAAGAAAGGTTCATCTCAGAATTAGGTTCTAAATTGGGGACCGCATAGACACTAACAGGGAACTTACTGACTTCCTTTTTGACCCTACATATCAAAAAGCTACACTAAACAAGAAAACGACATATTGGCCTTACATATGTAACGTAACTGACAAAATTTATTTATGCAAATATGTCCTATAAAGGTAACAAAAAGTACTGTGACAAAGTTTTAGAGCCAATATGGGCCACATACAATCCTAATTTTTCACACGCGCGTGACAATTCTCTTATTTGCGGTGACATATATACAGGCCCACCGAAGGGGTGGGGATACCGTGGAAAAATCCCCTGGGGGCCCGGAAAGAGGGGGGGGGGCTAAAATCTAAAAATATTAATAAAGCAGTTGATTAAATAACAGAGAGGAAATATAATTAATGAACATACATTTTATAGAGATTATCATAGTCAAACTGAAACAGATAAAATATTATCTGCGGTCCACCAATGCCAAGACCGACTGACAGATCTGGGAACCATTGTAATTGAAAGCCAGTTAGCCCGTACTTTAAATTTCCTCAGAATCATTTACCACTTTGCTAGAGAGAAGGCAAAGAAAGTACACTTCTAATTATGAAAATCTTGCAGTAAACAATTGTCTTGCCTGCATGGACTGGTACTGCATTTGTAAATTGTATGATGATAAAATTAATATAATTGATTCGAAAAATAAAATGGTCATTTTCTTCTGAGTTGTTTATTCATACTGTATGTTTTGAATAGTGACTTGGACATATAATCAGTTTGCTTGTTATGTACACAAAAACATTCATAATAAAATACTGAGTAAACACGGGGGGGCGCATATACCATTCATTCCCTGGCGCCCGGGACAGCTCTTGGCGGCCCTGCATATATACATACACCTAGTTCTTGAGGTATATAAATAAAACAACTTGTTTACACTTATTATAAAACTTTATTTCTAGACACACACACACACACACACACACACACACACACACACAAACACACACCCACACACACACCCACACACACACAGTGAATTCGTGTCTTAAACTTCTTGATCACAGTAATAATATTAACAAGAAACATAATGTTGTGCTACTAATATTTACCGGTGGATTTTAAATATCTGACACTTTAGAAGTTCAAAAGGTTTGTATTTTTTTATTAACTGAAATAAAAGCATGAAAACTTTATTATACCTCTCCTCTACACATGGGGAATTAGTTCCCGAGTGTAAAACATGATCTATGTGATGTTCTTTCAGCTCACTATACTCACAAGCTACTTTCGATGGAAGAATCCTGTCCAGCAGATTTCCTACGGTTTATGATAAAGGAATGTTATGGCCATCAACATCACCATATCAAAACTACTGTGACTTTCATCTGTGGAGTTGTTTGAAAGCTAGAGTGTTTAAACACAATCTACAAGCAATAGAAGAATTTAAAGCATCAAATGAACAAGAAATTTCTGAGATTTCAACAGATACTCTGTCCAGAGTACAGCAAAATTTTGTTGTTCGAGTGCAAAGAGTTAATTTGCTGAGAGAATATCACATAGAGCATGTTTTGCACTAGGGGACTAATTCCCCATGTGTAGAGAAGGTACAGTAAAAATTCAGCTAATAAAAAATGCAAACCTTTTAAAGTGTCAGATGCTTAAAAAAAAAAAATCTCCCGATGTACAGGGTGTCCCATAAGTCCAGTCTCATAGGAAAATTTATTTTAAATTAAATTTAAAAAAGTATTAAATAAGAACTAAAACAAATGTTGAAATTGATGTCTTGTTTTGGGACCTTTTTTTTGTTGCAGGTAGAATAACACTCAATGACTAATATGTAAGCGAGTTATACTCCTCAGGAAAAAGTGGAGACCTTTCATTACTTTATGTTTAGTGGTTCGAAAGTTATAAAGTGTTTCTCCATTTGACCTTTGATCTCTATTGTGATCTTGACTTCTGATGCAGGAACCTGATTCTTACTCTTGTAATCATCCATGTATGTGTTGAGTTTCAGTCATTTATATTGAATGGTTCAAAAGTTATAACCCAGACACGAAAATATGACGAACAGATGGACGGACGGACAAGTGCAATCCAGTGTGGCCCCTCCAAATTTTTTGGTCGGGGACATAAAAATGCGAAGGAAACTATTAATTCACGTACAGTTTTACAAGAAAAGGAAATGAATTTTATTATTAAAAAAAAGATGAATGAAGTTGGATTTAAAAATGAAAGCTATAAGCTCATATTTTGTATGTATCACTTTTGCAACCAATACAGTAGTCACTTTAATGTCAATGATTCAAGCAAATTTTTTTTATGGTATCATAGGTCATGATATTTCAACTTTGTTGTATCACTTCCCACAAATCAGCAAGGTTGTTAGGGTCGTCCTTTTCCCTTTCAGATGTGAACAAAGTTCACAAATATTTAACTGAATTCATTTCGGGTAACTGGGGAGATTATTCCAAAAATGTCATTACATTCTGTTCTTTATCCTTTATATAATTTATACCAAGGTTGGACTTGCGTTTAAGGTCGAAAATGTCGAAAATGAAGTTTTTACTTATTTGGCATTGACCACTTGGTATGGCATCTTGAATTAAGATGGGATAGTTTGTTTTTTTCTTTATGGTACCTTTTACTGTTAAGTTGTCTCGAATGCCATACTCACTGAAACAACCGCATACTATTATGGAGTTCTCAGCATGTTTCACATAAGGTTTCATACGCTGCAGGGTCAATCTCCCATCGAGTTCCATCTGAAAATTAAGGTCACGCCTCACAAACATCAAGATCTGAGCTCTTAACTTTTTCTTGTGTCACACTTTATCACACTTCATAATTGATTTTTTTATACATTACCATTTTTGTTAGGTAAGGTACATGATTCTCAAAAGTAAATAGACACCTTAGGTTTTTTCATAGTTTTTGATTTGATACTAAAAGTCAATAAATAATACCAGATTTATTGAGTAAATATATGATAATCAGAATCGTGTTGCTTTCCCCTTCGCACTATGTGAAGCTGACACATGTTCTGGCATTCCATAGATGAGTTTTGCCATTTGCTCCTGAAGACAATCATCGTGTTGCCTATTTACCTTTGTCAACTTTCTGCATATATATATATATGCAAACAACCACAGGGAAAAGGAAAAGGAAACACGAAATCCGAACGTT